>JAAGNO010013541.1:0-13653 GCA_033439905.1 Ceryle rudis | reverse complement strand
AGTCTCCTCTTCTCCAGGCTGAACAACCCCAGCTCCCTCAGCTTCTCCTCATAAGACTTTCCCTCCAGTCCCTTCCCAGCCTCATCGCTTTCCTCTGGACCCACTCCAGCACCTCAATATCCTTCTTAAAGTGAGAGGCCCAGAACTGCACACAGTACTCGAGGTGAGGCCTCACCAGTGCTGAGTACAGGGGCAGAATTACAACCCTAGTCCTGCTGGCCACACTGTTCCTGATACAAGCCAAGATGCCATTGGCCTCCCGTGCCACCTGGGCACACTGCTGGCTCAGAATTGTCAGATGGAAGGAGTTACCAGCAGACAAGTTTAGTTAAGGCAAGGGAGTGAGAACTGATTGTGATTATCAGTTGTAAGTGTTTGCACTCCCCAGCTGGCTGTTCATTTCCTTCAACTGCTGAAAGCAGCTCATTGACCCTAGAGCCTTGAATGAGAATAAACTTCTGCAGCAGGAATTATAATTTATTTTCACTCTTCTGCTGTTCAGAAACCAGCTTGCCTTCAGAACAGGACACAATAAGATAAGATAAGTTGCATTTTCAGAAATTTAAGGAACTACTGTTAATTTCTCAGGTTAAAAAAAAAAACAAACCACAAGAAAAAGAAACATCATATAGTACAAAATAAATATGACAAGCCTTCGGTGTGCTAAAAGGTTGTTATATACTGTGAAGTGTCATATTAGACCTAGATAGGACAGATTACATTTTGCAAATTGGTGTGGTAAATAAACCCAACACTATTCATTACAGTGAGAAATATAAGGATCATAGTAGTGTTCTACTGACACCTTGCCCAGGATGACTCTAATTAATATGATGCTGACACAGACCAACAACACAGCCTGTGTGTATTGCTTCTTATCTCCTATACTAAGAAGCGAGCAGTAGAAAAGAGACAGGAGAGAACAAGACTAGCAAGACTGGTGAGTGATAGCTTTTAACCATTTGGAATAGGGAGAGCCAAACAGGAAATAGAAAAGATGCTCTAGAATTTGCTTGATTTTATATTCATCTTTAGTTATTCCTTCGGGTTGCTTTCATGAACATAGCTACCTAGTAAATTATTCTTTGGTTGATTTTTAATCCATTTATTCTGGGGTATGAAAGACAGACAACAGCTCTTGTAACTGTGGCTGTTCTCTATATCCTTAGCAAGGGCATTGGGCAGTGTCTCATCTGTTGGCAGTGCTCTATTGCAGTGACCATGGTTCTAGCCTCTCAGTCTTGTTAATACGAATGAAAGGCGTTTGCTCTGCTAAAGACAAGTGATTATCAGAAAACAGAGATGAGGCTCAGTTCCCAGCTGAGATCTGCAGAATTCTGGAAGTTAAATGACAGTTTAATCTGCCTACAATTACGGTAATGAGCTGATTCATTTACGAAGAAAATTAGTACCTTCAGTAAGGAACTGTCTGCTCTCCTGCTCCAATGTGATTCACAGTTTCTTGTATGTCAGAAGAATTCTTATTTACATCTTCTGAGTACTCAGAATACATGTGAGAGAGATGCTCTCTAAATGGCTACATGACAGAGACACAATTCTCATCATACCACTTATCTCACCTTTGCTTTTAACTTCAAAGGTGCCAATATTTTTTGATACAAAAAGTATCCCTGTCTAAATTTTTGTCTTTCTACCTACTAAGGCCTGTTCTTTTTCAGATTTCTGAGCTGCAATGTGTGTAATTCATGTTTATATCAAGATATATTTATATATTATTAATTCATGTTTATATCAGGATTTGGTTTCAGAAATGAGATTTGGGGTTAGAGTCCTTCAAGAAACTTCATTCAGGAGCTAAGGTGGCTTCAGCCTGTTCAAGATTACATTTTCACAATGGAGAGTAGTGGATGCTTCCTTTTAAAAAGCACAGCTGTAGGAAAACTTTTAATTTTGATATCCTAGTAGTATGAGACTGATCTTAAAAGGTGAGGTTCAGGTTCCTTTCTGTCCTCAGCATGCAGTGAGTTACATCAGTCCAGGACTGAGGTGTCTCATCTTTCATGAGCATTTAACAATGGTAAAAGCAAAATTAAATGATCCTGTGATGCTTCCTGTATTAAATCTGCTTGTGTTTTAGACTGACATGCAGTATTTTTATGTTTCCCATACGTTCCCATGTTATGGAAAAACAGTGATTTTAGTTATTGCCCTTAATTCAGTATCTCTCTTCCAAGCTGTAAAGTACTCAAAGTACTCAAATTTTCTTCCTAGGGAAAGTAGTCCACACCTTTAATCACTCTTGTCCCTCTCTCTCTCTTGGGACTAGTTCTACTATTACCTTTTCCTTACCAAAATCAGGACATTCAGGACATTGGCACAGCACGCTTGCTGCTCCCTAAGCTTTGACAGCTATAGTGGCTTCTTCATTCTACAAACCCTCCTTTGGTATTAAGGCTGATGTTAGAGTGTATCTGCTCAAACCTTCCTGGTCAGTTTCCCTAACAAATAATAGTAGCCCAGACCTTGGAATAGGAATGCCCCCTGAGGAATATGACAGCCAGAGCTGCATCTGTTGCATGTGAAAATATGCTAAAGGCACACAGAAGATATGCTTGTCAGTTCTAGCTCAAGCTGTGAGACTAGAGTTGAAAGAGTGCCAGGAGACAGGCACTAAAAGAAACCCTCAACCAAACTCTGAAGCTCAGATCCCATCTAGTCTGAACTTCAAAATACACTTGAAGCCTGTTCTGCTTGAAAAAAAGGCTGCAGGAGCCTCTTTTTTGAATGACATCTCAGGCACCAGTTGACAGCCTCTGAGGACTGCTATTTCTCTATTTTGGGTTGGAAGCCAAATCAGAGGGTCTCAGAAATACATCTCTTTTACTGGTGTTTTGTGATAACTAAGGGAAGCATGGCACACTTACTTTAAGTGCGAGAAGAAACACAGCAGAGCATATTTGAATACAACTCCACTTCGGGTTCCTTGGAGAGGTTCATGAGATTTTTTTCATAGCATCAAGAGCCTCTGGTGTGTTCTTCAACACTTATTATACACGTGTGCCTTTTTTTAAAATCACCTCCTTGTGCTGAATAGTGCTTTGGCAGAACCATCAGTGCAGTAGCATTGGGATACAGCAAGTTCAAGACTCTTGGTTCACACTCTTAATGCAAAGAATGGTCTGTCCATTCACAGTGTTAAGCAGTTATGTAAGGATTTATAGAGAATTCAAGCTTTCAGTGGGGTTTCTCTGGCCACTGGATTTAAGGACCTATCTCTGCCAACAGCTAAGTGAGGACAGCAAAAGTGCTTTGCCTCATCCTCCCTCTGTCTTGGACGGGGAATGTAGGACCTGATTTCCCTGCTCTCCCTACCCCACATACCCATGTGCTTCGATGCCAGTCTGCCATCCAGACGTTGGGAGTCTCCCTGCTCCCACAGGAAAAAAGGACTATCCTGCCTGAAGTATACTGGTCTGAGTCCCAGAAAGCAGCTGCTGTCTGTCCTGCTTTGTAAAAGGCACCCAATAGCAGACACAGCAGGGAAACAGTAGTGTGGCTAACTCAGGGGCTAGGCCTCACCCTCTTCCTTACCTGCCTCCTTTCCCTCTTGGTGCTGGTGGAAAATGGTCTGACTCAGGAATAGCTTCCTATCTACAGCAGCACCATGAAGAACAGAGATAAAAAAAAAAAAAAAAGACTAAGGAATGCATAGGTGAATAGGTGCATAGGTGAATGTCAGTCAGGGTGAATGACTTGAAGGTTCTACTAATAATGATAAAAAAATCTTCTGGGATAGATATTTTCTACAGGCATAACCCCTTCCACAGACAGTGCTGATCATCTGGGCTAGCCTGAAAACAACAAAGGAGCCATCTCAAACTTCATTATAACCTTTAAAGTTAGCTTGAAGTTAGGTCAGATCTGGCAAAGCTCACGAACCAATGTTTTGCACTTCCTGTGGACTGGGCTTCATATGGGCTATGCTTCATATGCACTAAGACCTAATGTCTTGAGTTAGCAACCATTAAACAAATATGTTAGAAAAAAAAATCATAAAAATGTACTGAATAAGAGGCAAATGAGAGTGATACACTTGCCAAAGAATTCTAAAGCAAGGTTCTGCTTTTTATTTTTATTTTTTAAAGATTGAAAAAAGAGCTACTAAAAGTAACCATGTTCCAAATATTATGACAAGCCTGTATTTTCTGGTGAAGATTCCGCCCATTTAACTAACCAAAGGAGGGGCAGTGGAAGTCTTCTGTACAGGAACAGGAAACTTCAGAAATATGGAGCTGATTTTAGAGAACTACCAGTTTCATTAGTGATGATACATATATTATAAAATTGGTAGGATGCGTCAAAACACTTTCTAAATTAAGACCAATTTGCTTTGCACATTTGCTGAGTTTAGTTACTAATATACATAGAAAAACATTTGTAAATAATTAAATGACAAATGATTCCAGTTAAACCAAAATTTAACCGTACATTATTCAGTGATCTTCAACAGCATATTGATGTTTCAAAATAATGCAGTGGGAAAAAGGTAGTTTATTTTCATTTGCAGTAATTTAATATAGTACACTTGTTTACAAACTTTTTAAGCATTAATCTACATAACATTTTTTTTTTTGAAATTACATATCATTGCCTTCGTAGGTTAGTTTATCAGCATAAAATAGTGCACAGATCACTTATTGCAGCAACATCAGTTGATGTGACATACAGAATCAAAGATGAAAAACCCCACTGTGCATGTTTCCTAACAAAATAATAATAAAAAAATTACTCAGACTTGTTATTTTCTACAAAGCAAATTACCCACTACACTGAACAGTGAATAATTTAACTGGAATTTGATACTGAACATGCATTATTGCAACATTAATGTACAGAAGATGTACATACCTATCAGTAGCAAAGAACACTATGAGGTAACCTAAGTAATGGGTTTCATGAAGTTTCACCTCTTTCGTGAAACTTCCTAAAAAATTCTATCAAATTCAGTCTTTTTATTCACTAGAATTAAAGGAGGCTAGAGTATCTTTCAAGAAAGTACTAAAGGGTGTGCATTCAGATTAAAAAAGAGGATCATTACAGTGGAGACCAGGAAATGTTAAATGAGCATTTAATA
Source organism: Ceryle rudis (assembly GCA_033439905.1). Lineage (NCBI taxonomy): Eukaryota > Metazoa > Chordata > Aves > Coraciiformes > Cerylidae > Ceryle > Ceryle rudis. The sequence continues at coordinate 8,558 of JAAGNO010013541.1, read as the reverse complement.
TGCTTGCGTATTTTATATATATGTTGTATTGTGGAACAAGCTGTTGATCCAGAAGCGCCATCACATACAGGCTACTACAAGCATACTCTTCTATGCCTACGAAAGGTAAATCTTACAAAAAAAAAAAACATATTTTTTTCTTGACTGCTGTGTTACTCACTGATAAAAACCAGAGTACAGAGGGATGCATCAGTAAGCATTGTGCAGAACTTGGAAGTGGAAGATTTTGTTACCCACCTATTATTAGAAAGCAATAAGAAAACAGAAGTAGCATTGGAAAACAGTTGGCATCTTTCAGTGTGAACACACAGAAAACCTGAGCTGAGGAATCCGAGTGTTGTGGTGATATCTGCAGAACTCTTCTGCAGACTCTTCAGTTCAGGCAAAGATGCACACTTAAATCTCCTGGTTTAGAGTAATCCCTAGCTATGCAATAGGATGCCCTAGCTATGCAATAGGATGCCCTAGAATTCTAAAATGGCTCCTGTGTACAACTTCCAGGTACAGATCCACACTTCAGATACAATTATTCCTTGAGTATTTACTGTCTATATGTATTTTGTTAAACTGGATACCAATTTATAGCCTCCAAAATATTGCAGGCAATCTTCTTAATATGCTATTGTAGTCAACAGAATAGTTTTGGTTTAATTACTATATACAGAAAGCTTTTTCAGTGTAGATCCATTAACAGCCTTTATCTGCTAACAATTTCTCCAAACAAGCTGAAAAATAATGTTGTAATTAACTGTAAAATACAGTTAGTTCCACCTAATTTCACTATAGATATTGGCCAGCTCATTTGTAATGGTGTATGATTTTGGGGTTTTCTTTGTTGTCTTTTTTTACAGGATGAGAATATAATGCGATCCATGCAGCTCTTTGAAAATGTGATTTAATGAAGACATTAGGTCTACAACTCATGGACAAATACGAGCTATTCTGCAACATTATCTAAAAGATGGATTTCCCACTTTATCATAAATAAAATTACTCAGCTTTACACTGAGACATGTATTAAGCAAATATATTTTTTACTACAAACTTTTCCCAGCAACAACAAAAAGACCTTTCTAAATTATACAATTTAGGACTTAAACAGTGGTTACTTACTTAACAAGATTATTCTAAAAAGACAGGTTTTTACTCCAAATGCAAACAAAATAATACCTGAAATTATGCAGCTTTATTATCATTCTAACCCCTAGATAAAATAGATACTATCACAAGGAGATTAAATAAATACTCTTTAAGTTTTGCTACTCATTTGTACTGAATTATCTCCAAGTGTTTGAGTGTATTTCTTAAATCTTAGCTTCTAATTTATACAGAGGTATTACCATGTATTTTCTTTTCACATTTGTAGGGTGTAGTCCTCATTTTTTTTAATAATACTTTGAGTTAAAGTGCTACAATCAATGTGCAATTCACATCTTCCTGCAATTGCCTTCTACACGTGACTTGCCCCTTTTTCTCTTCAAAAGCACCCAACCCTAACAAAATAGGTAATTTGAAAGGAAGAACTGTTACAGAACAAAAAAAAAAAAAAGAAATTACTTATAGGTAGATTTACTTCCTAATAAACACGAGTAAGCTTCTATCAATCACACTTACCTAGTAAATCTGCATTTAATTTACCATGACACGAGTATCAGGAGTCCTACATATCATATTTCTAATTCTTCCTGGATGGGTCTGCCAGGGTTTTTTTCTTAAAATTAAGGACCATCTACTTTTATTTCTTTCATGAAGAAAACGTAACTGGATCCTATCAGTGTTTTCATGAGTACGTGTCTTTTTGCTTTTAACAAAGAAAAAGGCATGAAATTATTTTGAAATTTCCACTTCAGTGCTCAGAATTAATGTAGTGCATTGTAACATCTACTAACAATGACTGCTATACAGGCTAACATCTGTTTCAGCTTTTTGTATTATCTTTAATTATCAGAGAGAGTCAGGGAAAAAATTGGAAACTTTGGCTATATGATATCATCTATGTGTGATAAATACAGTACTTTTTCTTTTTTTTTTGATGATTTCTTCATTAAGATTGGAGTTACCTTAACTCTGAACCTAGAAAGATTTTTCTAAACAAAATTGTGTACCCAAAATGTAACTGTCCCCTCCCATGTAATTTTTAAGATATATTGTCCACAGAGTTTATGCCAATACTTCAAAATAGATGAAATGCTATCAGAGATAGGCCAATCTTCATTGCGACAGTGCTGCAGAAAATGTGACGGGATTAATGAAGAAGAAAGAATGTTGCAAAAATAAATCAGGTATCTATTCTGGTGTAGAGATGGGATAGAGGCATGTTGAAGGCTGCTCTGCTATCACCAGTGTAGGATAAGAGTAGTACAATACATGTACACCTGAAACTGCTGTAGTGTGTTTGTGTAAACTTAATGTGCACATTTTGTAAAAAATAAAATAAACATGAGGAACGAGCATTACGATCCAATTTTTTTGAGTTGTTAAATATTAGATTTCTTCAAATTAAACATTTCTGCCAACAAAATTATTAAAAACCAAACCAAAACAAACGAACTTAAATACATAGATCTTGATTTAGCACAGTTCTTATCTTAGCAGAGATCTTAGCACAGTCAAAAGTAAAATTAATTGAGCCAAGCAGTGGTAATTTTCCAAAGCTTCTGAAATTGCTTTTATATGATAGACTTTTTAATACCCTATGCAATAGCATCTTCTGATGACAAAAAAAAAAACCAAACCCAAACCTTCCAACAACTTAAAATTCCAGAATTGAATTTCTTAGGGAAAATAGTTCTATGGCAAATTTTGTTACTTTAGTCAGCTCTCCCTCACAGAGTAGCTCAAACAACTAGAGAAACATGAACCCCAAGCAGTATTTATTACAAGACCTGACAGGAATTATTTAACAATCAAGTTAAAATCCATTCATGGACAAACACTGCACCCTACAAGGTTTGAGAGACAGGTAAGCTGGCTTCTGCAAGCTTTTTATTAACTCTCTTTTCTTTTTTTTTTTTTTATTATTCCCCACAGGTTCCACATTAAGAAGTTCATTAGCTTGTCTGCAGCTGAATTCACAAGGTAGTCCTAAGCCTATCTGTGGCAATACAGAACTCAATGCAAAGGGAACACAATGTAAATACTCCAAAGTTGCCACCTAGATCTAGCTCACATTCAGTAGGCCGAAAGCTAACTAGAACTAATTAGTTGAGTAAAACCTAGACTGTGGTTTTGCCACAGTAATCTGATGCCTCTGTACTGCATTCTCCAGAACCTCTCCAGCTTCTCAAAATTATGGGCTGAGAATGCACTGAATGAGTTCAGTTTTGCACCATAAGCTACTTGGTCAGAGCATTCAGCTTCATACTTTTAAAAGCTGACTCTCAAGAAGATGAGTTCTCACAGTTCTTAGTCTAACCCAGTAAGTGCTGATGAACCCAAACTGCATCCATCTGTGCCTGTGGCACAAAACAAGTTACAGGTTTCAAAAGTGGGTATACATATGTAAATAGCACTAAGTTAATTACTATTTAAGTAATTACAGTCAAATTATTTTGCATCACACAAACTTACAAAACATGGTAAGCACTGGAGATATATTAAAGGAAACAGTAATTTACAACAAAATAAGAATATTTACTCTGTTTTTGAAATAACAGCCCATTGGTCAATGTCATTGTAAGCACAGTGCATATACAAATAGTAGCAATACAAAGAGAATAATTTTCAACAGTCTTCCATAATTACATATTCATGAACTGATAGGACTTTTCTCACTTTCCATCATACTGAAGAACTGTGATTATTTTAAGATAATATATCATACCCCAAATAAGTGTCTGTGATATTCACAGTTTCTTTCCAAGCTTCACCCAGTACAAATCATCAGAAATTTCTTTCTCAAGAGGAGACAGAACAATAGGTTGGAATTTTAGATTTTATGATAGCCACAGTTGCCTGTTGATGAAAATAAAACAAATTTAAACAAAATAAGGAGCACTAGCACTACATATGAGTATTCATATAGTCCTAGAAGTTGTGTAATTCACAACTTTTACTTAGTCATCTTTGTTATTACCTTTATTAAACAGTAGAAGAATAAAAACTTAATATTTGCTGAGAAATTTACTGTCAAAGGGGCTGAAAATAATGAACTGAAAAAACCAGAGCATTGTAGTAACTAATGCTGGAGAGTAAATATCAACGATATGTAAACCCATACCTAAAACTGAGCAAAATGAGAGATACGAAATAATGAGGATTTTTAAATGGAGGCAAGATATTCTGAAAGGGACTTCCAATAAAAGTATCATATATGTTATTACTCATTTAGAATAGAAAATTTATAAATTCCTTAGTTGGATTATATAGTATATAATATTACATAGTATTGCTTGTAATCATGATTTAGATTTTTTTTCCCCAGTTTTCTGCTTTATCTTATTACAGTATTTTTGAAAGACGCACAGAAAGACCTACTCACAAAACCAGTAAGACGACAAGAAATCAGGGAACAGACAGTATTAGAGGTTAAGGGTTTACTTGTTTAGTTACATTACCAAAACTTAAATTTTCAGAATATCAAGATGAGATGGAATTTTCCTGTTCTTGTCTAATTAAAAATATTAAAAAAATAAATATATATAAATAAAAATCTCTCATGCTTCTCTATTTGGCATGATGTTTTTAAGTCTGTAATAAGAACACTGTTACTGCCCTTAAATGAATATGAGCACACAAGTAAAAAAATGAAGTGGTGTCTACTGATGATTTGGGTGGCTACTGATTAAGGCACACAAGCTCTGAACTAATAGACCTATATTTATAGTCCCTGATCTTTAGGTTATTCCCATTCTTTACCAATGACCTTTTAATATAATACATGCAAGTGTTCAAAGGGTCAAGAAAGCAAGTATTTTCTCTTCTAGATTAAAATCTAAGACAAGACTCTCTCACTTTTTCTTCTCCCTTTCTGCACACAATGAACAGCACAACAGAAAATGGAAAAAGGAAGTTCAGCAGAATACTCTGCTGTCTATTACTCAGAGCATTTTTTTGATTTATAGCACTTGCAGATCCAGCCTCTGGGTTAACCAGGGTGGGCTGGAATGCGAGTACTTGATTTCCTCAGAAAGTGACCTGACAATAAGCTGTTAGTGGGAATGGGCAGGCATTATCAATAACAGCAGTAAGTTTTTTTAGCAAGAGGAAATCCTGTTGAGAAAAATATTTATGCACAGAAAAAATGAACACAAAGCCTGCATCCTGGCCATACTGAAGCAAGACAAATATGCAGCCTGAGTCAGGTGTCAATATTCCAGAAGGGGCCAGAAGCTATTTACTAGTTCACATCTGGTGAACTCCTCAATCATCCTTCATAGCCATCTATCCCACCTGATGATCCGTAAAAGAAGCTCATACGCTTTACTCAGCATAAGCATCTACTTTCCAAGTGCTGCAATGCCTAACTTGGAGTAAGGACTTATATTAAGCATCCTGGATCTTAACACCACACAACTAATGCATTTGTCACACCATTTTAAATGCTGGGGGGAAAAAAAAAAAAAAAAAAATCAGACTTTCTAGAGAAACTGAGAATTTTCAAGAAAGAAGAGCAAGTATCTCATTTAACCATTAAGCCTGCATAAGCTTCCCACCAAGGATAATAAAATGTTCCAAGCAAGTATCATGGGTAGGGATCCACTCAGATGAACACTTGTTCCAAAAAAGTGTTCTCCTGAATGGGGCTTGGTGTGCTGTGCTGTAAGAGTCCAGCCATACAGATTCTTATGTAGGTATAGATCCCTTGGAATATTTTACTGTGATGTACAGGAGTATTCCTGCTCAAAGATTAAAACAATGCCACAGTGTAAGATCCTGGGTTTTATGCAATATGAATAGTTGTGATGTAAAAATAAGCAGTTTTTCAGAATGGGGTTCTTAATCTAAAAGCCTGAGATGAAAGCTGTTTTGACAAAGTTGCATTCAAATGTGCAAGTTACAGAATAACTATCTCATCAACTCACCTTTCCACCATATTGCTCCAAATTTTGTAAAGCAACGGTAATTTTTTCTCTAAATTTCTTGTCCATTAATCTCCTTGAAAGCTATTGGAAAAGTGAAATAAAAAGGTTTGTTGTGCAAAAAGTACAATATATGCAAAGAGGCCAATATTTTCTATATTTTAATACTTCATCCTATTTTTGGAAAATTAAAGCTGAAAAGAAACCACTTCATAGCTTGTAACTGATGTCAAAGTATGGAACTTGATCAAGGCAAAAGAAGTAAAATGTTGACTGATGAGAAACTTAAAGAAAGCCCAACTGTTAGCAAAAAAAAACCAAAAAAAAACCCCAAAAAACCCACACTTTTTTTTTTCTTTTAGCAAATTTTAAAGAGGTATCAACCTTAAAAAAAGTCATTCTTGAAGTGCTGTCCACATGTAGAGTTAACACATTTTTCACATGCACTGAAAGAGATTTATTATAGTGGAAACGCTTTAAAAAAAAAATTACTGCAATTTCTCTCTTCTGCACTGGGTGTCTAAAATGTCCTTTTATTTTGCTGTAAATGTGCAATTTGGAAGCAGGCTAAACGAAACCACGAAAAGCCTGTCTGAAAGAGGAAGGATGTCTACAGAAGGACTCGGTATACAAAAATATTTTCCATAATCCCACTCTAAGGTTATTTAATGAAAACTTCCCCATCTTAAAGAAGCGGGAATATTTACTTATGTTAATTTATTGAAACTTCCACAGAGTCTTTAAAATTAAAATCCTCATTTTGCAATAAACATAAACTTCCCTTCAAAACATAGCATCTATTTCACCTCAGGCTTGAGGTTTCCTTGATTCTCCAGCTTATGTTAATAGCAGTTTTTGGCCCTTGCTAGAACTTCATAGGTCACCATATTACCAAATAATGATAGAGTTAAATAGAGGAATATATAAGCCAATGCTTTTCATGAAATTGCACTTTAGCTGTTCAGATATTATAGTAACCAACTCAACAAAAGTACCATAAAAATACCAATGATTTTTTACTACAGCATTAAAAACTTACATTTGTGAGTAGTTGCTTAAGATGATCATTAAGAAATGGGCCAACAACAGCACTCAATTGAATTAAAGCATCCAGTCCCCTTCCAAATACTTCATCATCTGAATGGGCCTTGGGGGGGAGGGGGGGGGGAGTCGTAGGAAAGAAAATCCTGTCAGTAATATTCGGACAAATGCACACATTCATTCTGGTTGTAATTTCTACATTCTGGTTGTATACAGTATTTCTAAAAATTAAAACTACCGTGCAGCTGCTAATTGTTGTAATGTTACAATGAAACAATAGTACAATAGAACTGAATATTAATATCTAGGTGTAACATTTATAAACAGAAATGTATTTTTAAAGTGAAAACAAAAGTATCCACACAATGTCAGTGAAACTTGCATTTCTTCTGAGATAAGGAAACTAATAATTTATTATCAAACAAACAGTTCACTACACCAACAATTTCAGTGCTTCACAGAATATTAGAAATAACCCTTTAAATGTGGCTATGTTGAAATTGGGAGACAACAGTTTTGTTGCAAATGTAATGAATTCAGGGTAATTCCTATGTTATGTTGTCTTTGTTGGAGAAACACAGGAGCCAATGACTTTTTGGCTCAATTAATTTAATCCTCTGCCAACTACAGCTTTGTCACCTGCCAGCAATTATCAGGCTCTTATCTACTTCTAGGGTGCTTTGTCATCTTTATTACTCTCATGGGAATGTTGTTCTAGCCCCAGGTTCTCTAATGGTTTAGTTATCTCACTCTTCCTTTAGCAGAAAAATTGATTAATAACAATTTATTTTGTTCTTGTACTAATACTGACATTTAGTTAAACAGTTATTTTTCCACTCTGACAGCTAGGTCCTGAATGTTTATGGGTTTTTTTTGGTGGGGTTTTTTGTTGTTTTATTTTTTTGTTGGTGGTGGGTTTTTTGTTTGTTGTTGGTTGGTTGTTTTGTAGAATAGTCATTGACTGCTTATGTAGTAGACGGTTTAACAACACTTTATATGAAAACAGTACAGCAATGGAAATTATCAGATGAGTAACAGTAACTGGAAGAACAGACAAGAATATTTTTTCTAATTTTGTCTTAACTAAACCAAAGATACTGATAACACAGAATTCTGGTCTTGTAGCACAGCTCTGATCTGAGATCAGAAAGAATTTTAAAACTTTCAGCCTTCTCTATAAAACCAGAACTGAAACACAGATAGATTAAAGGACAGCAAGTAGCTGAACCAGAAAAGGGCTCTGAAACATATGGAAAAGTTCCAAGTTAGATTATCGCTGAGGACAATACTCTTACCTCAACTTTATTTTCTGAAGGAGTAGAAGTTAAAAACATATTAAAAATTAAGAATATGACCTCAAGCCTTTTTACTGTATTCTTTTCTTTTCCTCGGTGGCATATTGTCTTTGGTCTTTGTAGTACATTTTGAATTCTTAAATGTAACAGATGAGTATTTATTCCTGCATCTCCTTTTTATTATTTTCATATTACTTTTATA
>JAAGNO010013540.1:19562-49589 GCA_033439905.1 Ceryle rudis | reverse complement strand
CCCAGCCTGGATTGATAGTGGGGATTGTTCTGGCCCAGGTGCAGGACCCTGCACTTGCTCTTGTTGAACCTCATGAGATTCACCTGGGCCCACCTCTCCAGCTTGTCCAGGTCCCTCTGGATGACAAGACATCCCATCCCTCTGGTGTATTGACAGCACCAATCAGCTTGGTGTCATCCGTGAACTTGCTGGTGGTGCCCTTGATCCCGCTGTCTGTGTTGTTGATAAAAATGTTAAACAAGACAGGCCCCAGTACCTGTCCCTGGGGGACACCACTTGTCACTGCTCTCCATCTGGACTTTGAGCCATCCTTTTTTGCCTAAAAATCTTTCTTCATACCTGTGTACTTTTATTCAGGACATTCCTGAATGACCTCTGAGGATACTAGTGGTATTTACATAAGCAAAGAGCTATACTGATAATGTTGCCCTGTATTAAGTGAATAAAGTGCTTCTAAATGAAACAATGCACAAAAAGTTTAAAATTCGTTTTTGCCATGATTTTAATTAAGCAGGTTACTCTTGGTGCTATGATATTGTCTCCAGAATAAATGGTATTAAGCCAATGTAAATAAAATAAGATTATTACTGAGTGGGGGTTATAATTGAATAGACAAATCATGTATGATTAAACCACAGCTTTCTGCTACATTTATTTGTTAGACATTAGTTTTAAATTAATTCAATTATTTTACTAATTTCTTTTGCTTTAATTAGTATGACATAATTTATTATTCAAGTATATTGTCAAAGATTTTCAAATAAAACTTTAAAAATGGTGTATAAGTAAATTTAGTCTTTGTGTTTCTGAATTCCAAATAAAATGTATGTTTAAAATTTAAAGTAGGTAATAAGGAGAGGAAAGATGCTTCATGAAATTTCAGCACAGAAACATGCAAGCCTGACCAAAGAGCAGTGGGCTTGAATGATTTTAATGTTTAGAATAACCAGATATTTTTCAGGGAGGTGTTTTCTTGGGTTTAACAGAGTAACAAATTGCAAAAAAAAAAAAACCCTACAAACTACAGATACTTATCTCAGCTGTCAGAGCCTGGATTCAGTGTTCAGGAAAGCCACTGGAATAGCAACTCCATTGGCTTTGTTGCAGAACCTGATTTAACATGGGAACAAACCTTTCAAGGTTTTCCTCTTTGTTCTGACTTTGTTCTTTGTAAATAAAATCGAAGGAAACTCTCAGAGATGAGTTGTTTCTCATTCCTATCCAATTATTTGCCTTTCTGCCAACTGCAAACACCTTGACAGGTTGGAGGTATAAATACGTGCAGTATGTAGGTATATATGTGTGTATGTAACAGACCCAACAAATGACTTCACTGAAATCCTCATCACCAAATTTCCATTAATCACTGTCATCTACATTTGTACTAATGGTTCAGTTGGAAAATATTCCAATCTTTCTAGTTCCCGAGGGGAAAAAATAAATCCTACTTAAAAACAGAAAGTACTTCCCACTCAGAAGCACACTGCTTGGGGATGTTTTACGGGGAGACAGACATAAGGTTATTATGGAAAATGTAGGAAGTTATGGCAGAGCAAGCATAAGGTCCATGATGCAGAAGGATATTTTAACCTCTGTTTCTGATGTCGCTCTGGATTGTTACTTTGATTCACTTCTCTGGTGGTGGTGGTCATTCCACTGCACATCTACTGCTGTTGCTGTTCTGACCAGTCCTACTGTGCGTTAATTTTTCTTAAAGATTCTTTTTGGTTATATAAGTGGACACCTTTCAAAGCACAAAATACTTAGTGTTTAGTCAGTGGGTTAAATGAGAATGCTTTGGGGAGTGAAGAGATGATCATCCAGAAGACCTACAGATGTCACTGTAAAAGACCCTCTGTTTATTTGTATCTTTGTGTGTAAATATTTTGTGTGTATACTTTAGAGAAGGGCAACTAGTATATATCGGTGTATCAACACATATCAATGTATATTTCATAGAAATATGTAAGTTTATGGTAGAGGAGGGGGGAGCTCCTCATTAATATCAAAATGCATGCTACTCGGTTTATCAGTCACAGAATTTATATCTCCAGTAGTTTAAGCAGGTGTGGGGTCAAAGATTTTTCCTGTGGGATTCACGATCTTTCTCTCCTGAAAATTTGTTTATAAATATTGGCATTTTGATGTAATTGGACCCCAAACAGTAAGGTCTTAAGATAAGATAAACTTTTATATCCCTGGGACTTACAATTGCTTTGTACTGAAAAGATTCGGGAGTGTCCAAAGGAAATGGATTCAACCTAAACCAAGGAGACCATCCATTCTTCCCTCAGTCTGATGGATACATTTTCATAAGGATCCTCTGGGAGCTCCTCTAGATCCCCCTCCAGCATATCAATTACATTAAGTAACTGATCTTGCTTAAGGTGGTGGTATCAGTGCTTTTTCATGCTGTCTGTCATGATGAAGCTCACAGCTGCTAAGGGTATATCTTGCAAGATCAGGCCCTCTACTGAATGAGTCATGGAAATCAGAAAAAGTTAGTTTGCTGCTTAGGGTAGTTCTACCTACAGTGGAGTGGAGGCTGTCTCTCCAGTTTTTACAGGACTAATACTTGTCTCAGAAGCCCCATTTATGAGTAATTCCTGTTTTTTCTCCATCAGGCAGTCTGGCATGTACAAGCACTTCATGTCTATCCACCCACACTTTGTCCTTTCTGTCTTCATCTGAAGTGCTCCACTCTGGGGCTCAGTAATACAAAATCGATGAACAAATAATATGCTACAAGTGGAAAAATATACTGCTGAGTAAATTAGTTGGTTGCTGCTGCTTTCCAAATGCCCGAGCTTTAGCTAGAACAAGTCATAAAACCAGAGATTTTCAGTTATTGTTTTAACATTTCCCAGCTCCTTATGTTAAACTATATGTACTCGCATTCAAGATAAAGTACTGGTGTGGTAAAATAGTTTTATTCCATTGAGGGAGGAAAATGGGAAAGCTATTACCAGTATAATACTAAAAATAAAACACACACCTGGCTTTTTCTATAACTGTTCAGTTTTCACCATGCACACTCTACTTCTAATCATAAAACATATTTGTACGTTTTTTAAGGTTTAAAATAATACTTTTTATTTTCTTAGCAATAGTAAAAGATTGAAAGATCCCATAGCATTAGAGAGATTCTAAATAAGAACTGATTTAGCTCTGCCTAAGGCACATGCCACTTGCCTTTAGACAGGATACAATGACCTGGAGTAGCAAGCAGGAAAAATGTGGTTGTTATTGTTAATAGTGGTTATTACAGCATGGCTATACTGCCTAGCCTGGGTGTACGACGTTATCTTGTGCTATCCTTGGTGACATTAAAAAAAATACATTTGCTACCCTCTGATCTTTATTCAGTCAGTTTCCTGGTTTGTAAGTACAAAAGGTTGTGTTTTTACTGCAGAAGAAGGAGGACGTCCTTGTTGTTCACTTCAGGGTAGGCTTTGCTATGTGTCAGGTTCATGTGGTGAAACCAAGGGGTTTTTTTGAGCTCAGTAGTTTGACCGGAGTCTCCAGTGTGATTAGAAGTGGAAACAGGAGGTAGAATAGTGGTCAGGGCTCTGAGGTGGCTAAGGGAGGCATGCTTTGGTGCAGTGAAAAAAGTGAAAATATAGTTCCAGGACTAAGTAAGAAAAAGACAAGCATTAAGGAAGTCAGTGCGGAACAGGTTACTTCCATCAAAATCGGAAACGGGCCTGGACGAGATGTCAGAAAGACATATGAGAATATAAATTATCTCAGTGATAAAGAGCATTCTGCATACTGCATTATTGAAAACAGCTTCACAAATGACTCTGGAGAGTTCCTGACCTCTCATCATCTTCCTCTCCCTACTGATTATCTCTTCTAAAGTAATGCTGCTTGCTTAGCTCTTTTCTTAGACCTCTTTCTTTTGGAATATTTCGGTATTCTCTAACTTTGTTAGTGCCTTTTTAAAGAAGAAAGCTTTTATGCAGATACCCCAAAGCACCTGGATCAGTTGTCCTAAGGCCACTGTAAAGAGACAGTAAAAAAAAAACCTGGGAGGTTAAAATTCTCCTTTCAGATTACCTGTACAGTCACAGCAATTGCAGCTGCTTTTCACATGGTACTCTGAAAGGAAAATTTGTCCCTGCAATTATGAACCTGAGAAATGAGTAGAATTAAGACTTTACTTAATTAGTGCTACCTTTTTAAGGTCTATTTTAAGCTGTCTTCCTTCAGCCTGAACCATTTAATAGTTTCCAAAATTGCGATTTAATCATATCTGATTGCTTGCTGGAATCTGCAATTAACTTACATGCAATGGAATTAACAGTATTTGCCAGGTGCTGCATAATTTATGAGGAGCTGTTTGTGCCACATGTATGTAAAGTGTGTTGGCTGTTTAAATATATTGGCCAGAATATTTTAAGCTTAGATCAACTAATTTTTATTGCTTCTTTGCATTTCTGTCCCCAGGATGACTCAGATATGAAATACCATGTAATTATGTTCTCAATACTACCAAACTACCCCTTGCAATTATGCCACATCGTAGTTGTTATTCTGAAAGATTTGAAACTACCTATCTAGGAGGTTATTTTGGGGAGGCAATTGGTTACTAGGAGCATGCTAAATTTTCAAGTTATTCTAGACATGATGTGGAGTAAATAGCTTGAATGAACTAACTGAAAAAGTAGTTTTCATCTCAGAAGACCTCTGAAATCCCTCTCTGTCAAAAAGGGTAGAAGTAGTTTTAGAAAATTCCTTATTCTCTTGGAACTAACATTTTTGTCCTGTTTGGGAATCAGTTCTTCCGTCGGTCACACAATTAAAAATAGCAAGAGAAAGGAAAAATTGGCCAACTCCCTACAGAAAAAAAATTTGGACTAAAAAATTTGGAGTGCCTCTCTGAGATCCAGATTTGTACCCTACTATTACTCTCAAGCCTTCTTACATTATAAATTTCCGAATACCAGACAATCTCGGGAGACATTCTCATAGTCTCTGTACTTCATTTTTTCTACAGTTTCACAAAGGTAAAACTTTAAAAGATAGGAAGCCTCAGGTTAGCTCTTGGTGTAGGAATGACAACTGTTGCAAGATTTCATTCCTCGCAATCTGGCAGAGAGGTTTCTAACACCTGACATCTCTCTTCACTGTCAAACTTGGAAATTTGCACAGTCATTAGTATCTGAAATTCCCCAGAAAATTAATGACAAACTAAATTGAGAAGCCAAATATTTTAACTGGAATACTTGCCTAATCTAAACATCATCACAAGCAACTGTGAAATGTAAAAAGGTCCGGTGTACTCTGTGGTGGCCAGAAGGTTATCAGAAACTGTGGCTTTAGGCTGCCATTTAGTTGGAAGACGTGGCAATCAGCCCGGGCACAAATGATAACGTGACTCTTGACTCGTGATTTTGTCAGTGAGACACAAGAGATTATGCAACTTTTGTTTTCTGAGTTCAAAGCAGCCAGTGTACGCTGACAGCATATCAACATGGGGATCTGCAGGCAGTTCTGCATGTCTTATATTAGTTATTTACGTTGAAACCAGGAAGCAAATTGCTCAGTTTTACACTTCTGAATCTATTGACAGCTTTGTTTTACTGTTCATAAAACAGGTGAATACTGCCTTTTATTGACTGTGCAGATCTTAAATTTCCAAAGGAATAATGCATTCTCACAAAGCTGTTTCAGACTTCAAGAAGTGACAGATAAGGGGAAAAAAAGCCACAAACCCAAGTGACTTGACTATTTGTCATTGTGTGAACCAATCACAATTGATGTAACCGTATCAGAGACTTTCACGTGTTAAGATTTTAAGATGACATTTGAGACTGTAAAAGCAATATTTGCAGCAACAGACTTGATAACTACAATCCTGCCTCAAGTTCTGTGTTGCCCCCTAGACAACTGATATTTTAGAAGAGGAGAAAAGGTTCATTTATAATCATGTACAGAGAGGTTAACAAAAGTTGGTAAAAGCTTTTTTGAAACTGTGAATTGCCCAAACCTGCCAACTCCTCTAGACAAAATGGACTGCGACACAATTTGAGTAAAGTGTTTGTGGATGTCAAGAAAGGCCAAACTAGACAGTGAGATTTAAGTATTTTGTTGTTTGTTTTTTTTCCTGGTAACATCTACACAGTTCAGGGAGCTATTATCTATGGAAACTATGGTCTCCTTCAGTCTGCAGCCTTTCTGGAAGTCTCTGAGCCTGACTTCTGAAATGACCCTCAAAAACTACCTTGATACTGTACAGCAAATTGACATTTCTCTGTATTTATAGATAGATAGATTTAGATCTACTACCCTGCTTATGGAGAAGCAAGAGGATTAGTCGTTCCTACATTTGGCCCTAAGCTTTCTTCTCACTCTGCTATGTTCTACCCACTTTTGCCTTCACTTTATGCTTTTCTGTATGCTCCTATTTTCTTTCCTTCAAATCTTCATATAATTGCATGTTGTTTTCTTCTTTTTCATTCAATCAATTAGTATATTTCTCATTATTATTTCTAAGTCACTAAAAGGAGCCTCTTTCCTGTATTGCGGAGTCAGCCTGCTTGGAAACATCATCTGCAAATGAGTGATTTTCAGAAACACTGACTCAGTGGAGTCACAGAAAAATAATGAAGGTTAACTGTCCAAAGGTAATTAGAAATCTCTCTACTATTTTATTACCATGGAAACGTTCCTGCCAAGGATGGTCTTGCTAAGAAGATGCCAAGTCTCAAGGAGACAATTCAGTAGTACAAGTCATGCGTTAGTAGACTCCTAAGCAGGATGTAATGGATCACAAAAACAGGCAACACTTAATGACCTTCTTGAAATAGAATTGAAAGGCAATGATCCTTTGTTACATGCAAAAAAACGAGAGAAGTGATCTTGCAACAACGATTCAATAAATCTTAAGTTAAATCTCTTTTTAGATTTGAAGATCCCAAACTGATGTTTATACTTATATAGGAAAAAATTGAGGCAACAGATGCAGTAAATTTTGCAGAGGCTCCTGTGAGCCAGTAAAAACAAACAAAAAAGCCAGCTGATTTGCCAAGAGAATGAAATACCACTCTGTATATAACCAAAAAAAAAAAAAAAAGTATGCTATGCACAGTGAAAATCTAGAAAGTGGGTTTCTGAAATGCTTTTATTAAGAGTTTGAATTCAACTGGGTTTGCAGAAGTGTTGGTACAGAACTCTGCCCAGCACTTTGCTTAGCCAGCGCAACAAAGGATGAGAGCCAGTATTGTTGAAACACTGCAGATGGCTGAATATACTGGGAAAGATACATTTCACTGGGAGCCTTGAATTCAAGTTTTCCTGTGAATTGATACAAATATGGTCCAAGTACGTCTGTGTGCTGAGGCAGGTTTTTCAGTGTGTTTCAGAAAATTCATTGCCATTTCTTGCATCAGATGAGTTTGAGATTTATCCCTGTTCTTTACTATCTTTGCAGGTTTTCAAAAATCTCTTGATATATTTCTTCATGTTAAAAGTTGTCAGTGCCATTGGCAAGCAGTAAAGATGAACATGAAAGAGTTTTACTTTTCTGGATTTGATAAATTTTGGCACAGTGCTTGTTCCCATGGCTAAGCCTTGTGTGCACTGCTGTTCTTGTCAGGTTCATTATGTGTGTTTTCTCTTTCCAAGGTATTATGTCTTCACTGTGAAACATTTACCCAGACTCAGATTTGGCAAACAGAGTCTGAATCTAGTAGCATGCCTGTTTCCAGGAAAAAAAAAAAAACATATAAATTTGTTCCTTTGGAGGGAGGGAGGGAAGGGATTTGGATTTTAAAAAGCTTAATTGTATTTTGTAGCGCAAAACTTGCTTTACGTTTCTATAGGTAACATTTCAGAAGCAGTTGCTTAAAAGTGACCTTGATGATCACTGAGTAAATTATAACATATTATGTAAAATTTCAAGTTCTGTTTTTAAATGTTAAATTCTTAGAGAGTAGTAATAGCTTCAGATGTTCAATGCTTATAATGTGGCTGTTGACAATGTTTTCCCTTCCAGCTAAGAGCAGTATATAAAAAGTGAAATTTTTAAGCTTGCTTTCCCCCTAGGAAACCAGCCTTGAAATTATATCATGGCTAAGGAAACTGAAGAAAGACACAGGAATATAAATATATATCTCTGAAGTTGTCAGTGAGAGACTTAAGAGGAAACAGAAGTAGTTTAAAGCTTTTCTAAAGTAGATTGTGTTTATACAGACAGAAATTCCTGTATGGGATTAAACTGAAGGTTCATCTAGCTCACTCTTCTGCTTCTAACAGAGACTACACAGAAAAACTGAGGAATCTCATGTTAAACAGAGGTAGGATTTAATTGTCTCCGTATTTATTTTATTTCCCATCTACAGTTTGCTAACAAAACATAGAGCTCATCGTGAACATGACACAAATATGAAGAGGTATTGGTATTTAATACTGTGCTAACTAGTCAGTGTCCAGTCAGATCTTCTCATGGTACATGAAGTGAACAACATAAATAGCTTCTAAATACTAAAAGATTTTTATTGCTGGGGCAAAAAGTATATAAGCCTAAAAAAATTTAAATGATCAGTGCTACTTCTTGAGGGAAGTGCTTCTATTTGCATTGCAATGTAAGCAATGAATTTATTGCCAGTTGTCCTTCAATTTCTGTAATATTTTAAGAGAAGTGGTTGTTTATCTGCAAAAGCAAATTCTAGCATGGCCAGGACAGATCTGTGGTAAAATGGGACTAGATCAGTAGTGAACTTGGAGGCTTGTGGGGTTGTGTTTTCCAGGCTACCCATGGTTTCAGTATACTAATCCACACTTCTTCTTTTTATCCTGGTCATAGTTTATTTTGCTTTACTGGCATTCTGGGAAATTGCACCTTTCTGAAGGGCCTTTTAATGATAATAATGAATATCTGGGTGTGGTTTTGTGGCAGTTTAAGAAACAAAAAATTCCTCCTCAAAAGTACATATTTAAATGAGGACTTCATATTTTGCCGACTCCAGCAAACTTTTGATTTAACACAAATGAAGGATACCAAGTCCAGGAATCAGAAATTCTGCTTATTCCCAGACTAGTTCAGGGAGAGACCGCAGCAGTGATGCCCTCCCAGTTAGGACTTGGAAACAGCTGTCCGTTTTTGTCCACAATATTTGCTGCCATCTTAGATGCCTTTTGTACAGTGAATGATTATCACTATACGTTAGGCCTGAGGTGAAACCAGTTTCAGAGAAAATGGAAAGCTGAGTGTATTTTTATAACAGAGAAATTTTGAAATGAAAGGAATTCTTCTGTTTTTTTCGAACTATTATTTCATCTGCTGATGAATAAGGAATTGCATATTGCAGTTCTTATTTCAGTCAAATCTGCATGAATTTTGGTACAGACTTCAAGCTAAGAGGATTTGTGTTTTAACAACTCAGAGTCGTTATTATCAGATGATTATATTAATCAATGTGATGGGTTTCTGAACTTTGTTATTCCAGTTAAATACAACCTTCTAAACGTTAATGGTTTCAGTATGTGTTGTGCAGTTATTCAAAGCTATTGGGATGCAGCTTTCTGCTGATGTATTTCTAATAGAGTTACTGGTTTGAAGAAAAAAGAAAGCAATTGCACATTTTAATCTTCTATACTGCCAATATTGAAGGAACTCTCCCTCATCCTTTTTGCTCAGTGAGATGACTTGGCTGATAACCTTTATATAGTTCAGGGACTTACTTCATTGCTTTCTAATAGAGTTTCTTGAGAGTATAGATTTAGATTACAATGTCGAATGGCCATAGTGCCTCAGGGAAATATGTTCTCTTTAATGGACTTGTTAATGATTATCATTGAAGAGACTCTAATAGTATCAGATGTAAACGTTGTCACAGCCTTCTATCTTTATCATGCAGATATGGAGATGCATCATTAATTCACACAGACTGATTCTCAGAGCTGTGCAAATTGATGCAGTATGATCATGTCTGAAGGAAATTAAAAACTGTGCATTATCAATTTAATATTTCAGATTTCTATTTCCAATTAATACAATCTAAGAGATAAGAGGAATTGAACCGTGACAGTAGTATGGGTCATTCAAAAGAGATCAGATTCAGACTATGCCTCTATGTCAGTTCCAGCTTTACTATGCTCTTTTGTGTCTTCCTTGAGAGGGATGTGACAAACAGAAGCTTTTATCAGTGAAGAGTCAGCTGCAAAGGTAAAACATATATGCTGCACAAGCACAAACCCCACTATGTTAATGTGAAGTAGTTTACAGAATCTAGAATAATTTTTAAAAGATTTATCAGGAGTTACCTCTATGCAAGTATATGAATATCTTATTCCTTTATCTTGACATGGAAGGCTTTATTCATAATGCATTCAGTGCAATAAATCAGAATCTACACATTAATAGCATATATTGTTATTTGCTCAAATGTTGTAAAAATTTGATTATGGATATTTAGTTTGGATTTTGGAGGAGGATTTTTTTTTGCTAGGAAACACCCCAGATTATTTCTTCATTGATAAACATATGAAATATCAGTATTTTCAGAAAAAGCAAGAAATGTGATGGGTTTTGTATGCAAATACAAAGGTAAACTTTTAGAAATAATACTGCACTTATAACTAGGTTTTCACTTGTGTTGGAATTCGTAAATAGGTGGGTGTTAAGATATCATCAAAAAGTAGCTTGTCGATGACCTGTTTTGATATCACACTGTCCCATTAGATGGGTCTCCCTAAAGGTGGGGGAGAAGTGGAAAAGCAGGTTTTACAAAAGGTGACGGTGTTAAGTTGACCTAAGAGGAGGACAAAACATGAGCAGCTAATAGTGTCCCTTCTGCTGAATCGTAACCAGTTGTGACGTCGTGTACGAGAAAATTCAACTCCAAACTCGCCAAGAACAAATTCATGGAATGCTTAAGAATTTGCCTTTGAAAAGGCAAATGGGATATGCCAAATGAAAGATAAACAAAGTTAACAAAGTATGGAGATGATATTTCAGATCAGTGAAGACTCAACAAAACCCTGAACTAAGCATGTATGTCAAACTAGGGAGTAATTGGTCTCATACAGGAGAAAAATCACAGGAGCATATAGAATAATGAAAAGATGAAAAGCACACTACTAGAATGCTACATGCAATTGGGAGATAGATGGATTCTCTTGAGTCTACTCAGTTATATTCCTATTTGGGTGAAAATACTGTAAGAACTTTTTTTTGTGTCTGCCTCTGAAGTCTAAAGCAGCTACAGCATTAATCTCTTAAAAACTATGCAACTCTGAGAGAGTAATAGCAAAAAGCATTTGATGAATTTATGGAGTCAATATAAGATCTAAGTTGTCAGGAGGAATGCTGTCTCAATCTGTATGCCCCATACTTTTATGGGTACGTATGAAAGATTACAGAAAGTAAGGTCTTGCAGAACTGGAAAACACCTAAAAATAAGAGTTGACAAAGGCAACTTACATCTGAGACTCTTTCATACAGGACAGCAGTAAGAGCAGTCACGTGTGAAATCAGATCTTGACATAGCTATGGTAGAAAATTCATGCTTAGTACTTTTCTACCAGCAGTCAACATTGAGACACCACTATCTTTGACTGACCTGTCTGGGATCAGTCAGCCAACAGTTACACTACTTACTGCTGATGTACTTACTTACCCAATGTACTTACTTCCTGGTGCTTGCTTACTTACTGAGTGAGCAGAAGCTAAAACCAAAAATGTTCTTAAGTAAGGCTTTAGTACTTACAGATTCACAAGAGGAAGAAAACCCGAAGAAAAGCTTTATTTCTGGTATTTCCTGCCCACGGTAATGTACAATTGAGTCTCACATTGCTTTTAAGTTATTGATAAATCTATGAAATTAAGTATTCTAATTACTTATCTCTAATGAAAACGTGGAAACACCTAAGACTGGTCCAGTGCTGCTGTAAAATGTCATTTTGTTGCATTTCTTTTATGAGGCAAGAGAGGAATCTGTGCTCTTTTTCTGAAATCTTACATATTCCTTTGGCATTATTCATGCTGCAACACTCTATGCTCTTCTCTGAATTCCCAAGACTGAGGAATAATGCTCGCTTGCTTCCTCTCAGTTGTTTGGACATTGTCTTCTTCAGGAGGCTGCCAAGCCTTGTAGATTTTTGACAATGTGGAGAGTGCATTGTAAGGTCTGTAATCATTACTTGGCTTGCTGTGAGAATTTGGAGAAGCGAAACATTAGCATTTTTTGTCATGTTAACTCTGCTTCTCACAAACGTAGTTCTCTCTCTCTCATCCATACTGATTTGATGTGGTTTTTATGTTGCAGACTGTGCAAAGTGTAAAATTTGCCACCTATTCATCTCAGTCTCTGTCACACTTCTCACCTGCTTTTAATTTCCCCTTAGGAAGTCACTTTCTATCCCTGTTGCAAGGTTCTGATTTTATTAATCCCACTCCATCCAGAGCTGTTTCCCCAAAGAAATATTTCATTGCACACATCACTTAGTGTGTTGATATTTCTTGTTAGTATGCAGCGTCAGGTTAGCACCTCTAGATAACCTTGATAAATTAAAAATTGGCTTATCAATATTCAATCAACCTAGCTCATTTATCCAAATGTCTGGCTTCCTTTCTGTCAAAGCTGAGCTAAAAAGGCACTGCAAAAGTAAATGGAATGAAAATTGTATATTTTCCTTTTAAACAGAAATTAAATGAATCTTCTGCTCCTATCACCTTCAGCAATTCTCTGATTTACTTCTGTTTTCAGTGATCTCTAATTCTGTGGTGAAAATGAATTCTATGTGAAGCTTCAGAATTATTGGACTTTCTGTTTTTTGTTGTTATCCTTGTTGCAAGCACAGAAATGCACTTTTCTGAGCACTGTTTATTCTACTGAAGTTAATCTACATAGGTTTTTGTATTAAGATAGTTAACATAACCCGCCTGGATCTGTTCCTGTGTGGGCTGCCCTGGGTGTTCCTGCATTGGCAGGGGAGTTGGACTCGATGATCTCCAGAGGTCCCTTCCAACCCCCCCATTTTATGATTATTTCAGCCCTGACAAATTAAAAATACAAAACCAAAAACAAATCAAACCCAAAAGAAACAAACAACAACAACAACCAACCAACCAAAGAAAACAAACAAAATAAAAAAAAAAAAAACAAGGTCAAGCTATTTCCCTTGATTGAAGCAAAACATTTAAACAAAACATTGTGGGGTTTAAACCTTAAATTTTAAAGTAAACACATAATTTTAAAAGGAAAATATATATATTTACAAGGAATTTTGTTCTCTAAATTTTGCATCCCTGTGAAAAAATGAATTATTTGCATAGTTCCCATGACTTAATCAACTGACAGACAGACTCAAGCATTCAGGTACATTTTGTATCCGTAGACTGCTTCTATGTCACTCTGCTTGTCTGAACTTGACATAGACTTTTAACAGAAGCCCAGTAAGACATGGAAGACAGAGTCAATAGAAAGTAATTTTCAGGGAAGTCCTTCACAAGATTTGAAAGTTTTCTTGGAAGGTATGGAAAATGATCAACATTTTAATCTTGAAAACATCCTAGTATTTAAAAATGGTATACCTAGTGAATTATTTTTTTGCAGTTGCCCAAGAATACGAATATTAGAAAAGTTTAAGGCTATTTTCTTAACTTCATTCTTACATTACAACTTGCAAATTGGTGTTTAGTAACTCCTCAGAGAGGCTTGACTTTGATTACTGCCCTAGGTCACTCATTGATTCTTCAGCCTTTCACCCCAGTCCAATAGCAGTTACTTCAAAATTAAGTAAGTGTAAGATGGGTTTAATTAAATCCTGTCAAGATTCAAAGGTTTGTTCTACCTTAAAAGCTCAGTACAATTGTTGCTCATTTTAAAGGAAGAAAAAATAATGCTGCAGACACTTTATATGCAACATGGAGGAACAACTACAAGGGACAGTACAGGTGAGGAACTGTTGTTGAAACCTTTTTATCTTGGCAAGTTGTTGCACTTTTATATTAGATAAATATTTGCGTGTGTTTCCTAGTGGGATTGGCAGCATACTTTTTAAAAGAGAGCAATTGTAAAGCATATGCAATAGCAAAGATGCCATTTGAGATCATCAAAATCTTGCTATACTAGTTTCAGTATTATCTAGGTAGCAAAGTAACATAAAATGACCTGATTTTACAGGTTTTGCATTAATTACTTCTTTGTAGCTTGGTCTAACCACACATTTACCCTGGATTAAGGCTGTCAGTTTGAATTCTGTAAAACAGTGGCCTGTTTTATTATCAAAACAGTGCAGAGAAGCATCACTGTCCTGCTGCTAATGTTATTGTTCACCAAACAGCTATCTAGAAGGAGGAGGAAAAAGCGTGCCCATTTCAGATTTGTTTATCTGTGTTTAGAATATCTGGTGCTTCCTTATATTACTGAAATCAGAAAGAAACCTCTTAACACTAATTACTAATTTGAGATGGCGTTAAGAAGCAGGCATTTCTTCATTTCAGCACTGGATGCTCGGGGGATCACTCCACCTAACGTGCATACCGTATATCACACCAGCTAAAGTTTAGATTACTCTATCACGCACATATGTATTAAATTTCCTAGAATGGTTATACATATTCCTTTTGTTTCCTGGAATTAATTATCATATTTACATAGTCATTACGTGTGCGGGTAGAGTCACGGAGGGCTTTCAGAGGGTCTCTCCGGGCCCCCGGTGGTTGCTTATTGCTGTCCTCTGGGTGAATTCTAGGTTACTCCTTCCTTTTATAGATGAACGTTGGCTATCAGTCCCTCTTATGGCTAGCAAGTTAGAACTTGCTTCGTTTATATTTTCCTTAGTGATGAGAATGGTCTTCATTCTGACTGGTCCAAGTTCCTTCGGGTTGTCCCAGCTGATTATACTTCGATAATACAGAGTGCACCTAGCTTCCTTATGAACGTATCACTTGCATCACTAGCCCTACCATGTAGGTTTTGTATGATTCATCCGTGCCTGTTCAGTATCTCAGACTGCTCTGTTACATGGTTCCTGCAGGCTAGGCAAGTGGCCTTGAGGTTGTATGGCTGGAAGATGCTCCATGTCCTCTGCTTGCTAACTCATTTTCTTCCACTGCAAGAACTACTCTTTTTCTGTAGTGTTTGGAATTATGGAGCAAATGAAAGAACCTGAAATGAATAGCTGGCAAGGAGGGTGTGCATCCTGGGACACCGGCCAGAGCATGGAAGTCAAAGACTGTTCTAAAGATACAAAATACTTCTGTATTTGAATAACAGCAAAGAGGAAAGAAAACAAAGTTACTAGTAACAGAAGCTTAAAATATCTGGACTGGAACATGATTCGGTGGTTAGGAAACTTTGGTAACCACAGTAACAGTAGGCAGCTTCAGCCTTTGAGTTATTCCTTGCAGCAGGAATTTAATAGAGCAGTGGTGGAATTTGTGCTTGTCCCTTGGAAAAGATAAAACAGACCATAAGGATGATAAAGTGGGGGAGAAAGCTCTTTCAGAGTTTGAATTTTAATATAAAACCTTAAGTTTCCACACGGCTCACTGCCTTCTATGTAAATGGTTGAAAGCTTGTCCAAAGAAGAACTAAAAGAAGAACCTCTTCATTTTCATTTTGTAGTTTCATGTCAGCTTAGTTCTGTGAAATGCAGATTTTCATGATGCTATACTGGAAGCTGTGCTTACTTGGCTGTCTGTATACTATGTATTGCCTTCCAAACAACATTTAGATTTCATAGTAATTCACGTTTTGAAGTTAACCATAAAATAGTAACTGCAGATCACTACTCTTGCCACTTAAACAGTCTTAACAGCAGATCTAAGTAAATCTCTGCCTATATTGCAATACCCTGCACTTTTGCAATACCTGCAATGTACATGATATAGTTTTAAATCAGGTCTAAGAAACAAATTACGTGGCTGAGAGTTATACATCTAAAGCTGAGAGGGGACTATTGTCTAACAAAAGTCATGGTAGTCACCGGGAGGGCTATCTAATGTCCTTAGAACACACTGTCTTCTTACCTAACAGATTATCACCTCCTTCCTAGGAGTCACCCAAGGTCTGGCCAAAACCCAGGTGCCCTAACTTTGCCCATCTGATTCTTCTTTGATCACCTTTTAGGAGAAGGCCCTAAGCACTTCACAAATATTGAATGTTGCTGTAGAAGGAACAGTATTCTGAGGCATGGAGTAGTGACATAGCCTATCAAATCAAAGAGGCTGTCAGTGGCAAAATCCACAAAGTTTTGTCTTTTCTTTCCTCCTGCCCTTCTCACAGAAAACACTTAAAATTCCTGTGGACAGCTTCAGGGTGGGTGAGGGAGAGAAAAATTATAAAAAATACAATTAATTTTTAGTTTTATTAGTTTATCTTGACCTGGTCACCTCCAGAATGGGACGGCAACAGTCCTTCTGGCATCATCATCTCAGATCTCATGCCGTGTCTCTTCTTGCAAAACACTGCTCTCCCTCAGCAAAGGCTTGCCCAACCGGAGTGTGTTTCTTTGGGCAGTTTGGCGGGGGATTTCTGCAGGCCTGCCAGCTGGGCTGGGTGCTGATGTGCTGAGGCTGGAGAGCCCCAGTGTGTATCTTGGGTGTCCTGATCTCCCTGGGCAATATTCCGGTCTGAGTTTCTGCAAGGAAACCCTCAACAATCTAAACTTTTTAAATACTCATAGGTAAGTAATGAAAATCCTCTTCTGACAATTAAAATGTTTAGCTATTAGCTAAGCAGCTTACAGGGGCCAGTCAACGTTGTCAAAGATTACTGATGACTTTTATTTTAAAATGAGAAATCTAATAACTGAGACTTCTTGCTAGGATGAGAAAAGCCTTTCTTTACCTTAATGTTGTATTGTACATATTCTTCCACTTTAACAATAAGGGTAGCCAAAAAGCATTAAAAACCCCAAAACTCTGTAATTAGCTCCAGCCATATAAGTATAAATCCATATGCTAGTTAGCCTTTAGAAAAAGAGCCATTTGTGTTAAATTCATTAAGACTTTCCCATTAAATGCTGTGTGACAGTATTAAATTAGTCTGACAGAAAAACTGCTGGACCATTTGCTTGGATTTGGCTTGGTCTGTTCCCAGCCTTTGTGTTCACTGCAAGTATTGCTGCCAGTTATTTCACCCAGCCTAGCCACAGCCTTCGAGGCTGGAATGATTTGATTAACAGATGATGAATTATGCTAACTTGAACTGTGGCTTGTGGTTAAAGTCCCACTGCATTATTACTTTGATTCTCAGCAGAGTTTGAATATTATGCCACAGGACCTATTAAACTGTCTAGTTTAGGTTTGAAGCATTTCTTAAAATTGTTAAAGATATCAGTGTTTGGTTGGGAGTTCATTTACAGAAAATATATATGCATATAGCTAATACTGCAATGAAAGAAGACTGAATAAAGATATGCGTAAATGACTCAAAAGTAATCAGCTCGTCAGAAATCTTTGTAAAGTTGACAACAAATTCAGCTTATGGGGCTGAAGCATTTTCATTGTGAGGTGTCTGAGAAATGTTGTCTGAGTAATCTTTAAAGAAGTTGCTGCCTTCCCCCTCCCCCCCGCCCCACATATACTAGAAAAATCTCCCAAATCTACAAGTGTTTTTCCTCTCAAAGCACAGACACTGAAGGGAGAGGTGGGTGATGAAGAAGAATGCTAAAAGGTGAATGGAAGTTATAGCAGCCCCTATTCTCTTTAAGCAGAGTTCTCTGGGGATTTCTGAGCTCTCTTCAGATGCTGCAATACTGCACCTAATTTATTGTTGACTTTAGCTATTTAGACCATGACTTAAATTGTTTGATTAACCAAGTTACCTGCATGTTGAGTCCTCGACTGTTCAGGTAGGTAACTGCCTGCTATATTTATCCATTTGTCTTCAGGAGATACTCAGTTCTTCTGCCTTTTTTTTTTTTTTTTTTTTTTTTAAGGTAAGTGTGTAAAAGTTGTGTTTTGGTTTTGTCTTTTTTTTTTTTAAAGTTATAATGTTGAACAAAAACTTAAAATTGTGTTTTAGCTGTAGTTTCTGTCAACTTCTTGACTAATAATCCATGTGTCTTTTGTGTGGTTGATTTCAGTTAGTGTTGGCTACCCCACACTATTCTGTACTCTTTCCTCTGAAATTTTAATCATTGAGAGCTTATGATTACTCCCCTATTCATTATCACCCAGGCTCAGCCTGATTGAGTCATGGGAGATGGAAAGGGTAGGCTGGAAAAGAAGAAACACGTAAAAGAAGAGATGATAGTATTACCATAACTACCTTAAAAATGCTCATTGGAACACAGAGAAATGAATTACATTACAAAGAATATTGTGCTTCCCAACCCATGGATACTGCAATTAAGCTCCTACTTTGTTTCCCACTCTATTTATAGCACCTAGATTATGTGAAGTCCTTATGAAATTGTTTAGTACCCATGGTTACCAAATACATTTCATAAACTAACACAAATCTAGTGCTGCGATATATCAGCAATTTTTTGTCTTTTGCTAACAGTGGTTTTCTGGTAAAAATCCTCACAGTTATAGATAATAAAGTGCAAAAATATTTCTTGTGTTTGCAGTAAGCTGTGTTTAACATAACTATTTTTGCATGACTTTAACTGTCAGTGTGGTATTGCGGCACTTTGGAAACGTAAATAGTCTTGGCCTGTATTGTGTTCCAACAAAAATTGTCGGTCTTTAGGACGTACCATTTGTAAATAGATGAAGAAGAGCTGAACATCCTTTGTGCCTAAATCTAAAATGGAAACTGCACCTAAGCCACATGAAACTGCCTTTTTATTGCCTTTTTCTATTGAAAATGTAAGCAGAGAGCAGCAACCGTTGCAGCTATAATAGCTGTAGCATTAGAGGTCCTGTGATATTTTCTTACTGTGGTAGGATTCACACTTCTTTAATGTTCTGTTATTTTCATCCCATGATTAAGGAAACGTGAGAAATTGAGTTGGGGATGCCGTGTCCTACGGCTTCTCTGTAATACAAAGATAGGAGTATTCACCAAAGGTCTTTACAGCTATGGATGATTCCCTGTGAAGGTAAGAAAATTGACGTAACTCGTGTAATACAGTGAAATTAAACCTATTATTTCTTGATCCTGTTCTTTCTTTTTTTCTCCTTTTTAATGCATTTAATGGCTATTCTTTGGTTCTTTTTTTTATTTTGTCCCTCTCCTCTTTTGACATCTCTGATATCACACAAAGATTGTGATGCTAATGTGAGTTATACCAAGAAAAAAAAAAATTACGAACTGTTAGTTTCATTTGCTCCTTTCCTGTTTTCCTCTGACAATCCTTTCATATATGCTGTGTATATATTTCATTACAAGTATAAAAATAATAAAAATAAGTAGCAAAAGCCAACATGACACCCATACGTATGAGTAATTAGCAGGTACAGTCTGATTGCCATCAGAAGTGGGTAATGTTTTGGCACTAATGGGCCATTACAGTGAGTGGGCATTATAGTCTCAGCCCTTCTTTTGTGTTATAATGTCATCCTGTGCGTTTTCTGCTTTTCTTGCTAACAGCTTGAAATGAAATCTCAGCTAAACCAGGTAATCCACCTGATCCAAATCTGCTCACCAAGGAAAAACAGTTGGGAAAAGGAAGTATTTGGAGTAATGTTAATATTTCAGAAGTATGTTTAAATCATCTAGGGCTTGTGTTGTTTTCCACTCTAATCATGCTACTTGTTTTTAAACAAAAGCTTATGGGAATCCATTCAATTCACAGGAGAGCTATAAAACTGTAATGTGTATATTCATTCCCATGAACTGTTCATTATTCTACTGCAGCTCATCTCCCCCTTCACATATGTGTGTTATATGGTAAACACAACAATTGGAAACATATCTGAAATGCCTACTGCTCAAAATAGATTTCTGGAAGGGGAAAAAAAGAAAAGGAAATAGTTCATATGAAGCTTTATTTTTAGAACATAGATCTTGTTTCGTGTTCTCATTCTCTCCTAAGCAGTACACCGGGACTGGTAGTGTTTTTATTATTTATCAATGGATAAAAAAACAACTTTCTACTCACTTCTGTCAGCATTTCTGAGTTTATGAGGGACTGGGAGACTGAAGTAAGCAGAAAATGGTTCATGGACTGACAGGAGGCAGTAGCTGTTTCTGGCTTGGCTGTTTTCACAGCCCACCACTGCTATGCCTCACCAGTTGCAGCTTCTCCTCCACCTCGCAGCATGGGCTGGACCCATGCAAGTTATTTTGCAAGGGCTGTGCATAGTGGCTTCCCAGCAGGAATGACTAAACAAGCACTTACTGTGTGTGTATAGGGTTGATTAGGAAGGGAGAGATTATTCGATCATATGCTACAAACTACATTATACCTGGAAAAGAGAAGATTTTCCCATGTCTTTTTAGCCTGGCTGTGAAGCTTAACAAACTTGGCATAGCTAAAGGATGGAAAGTCTGACTGTAGCAGGAACATATCAGATGTTCTGAGATAGAAGATGCCAAGAGCTATGAGCCTCACTCCTCATTTTAAACCTGCCTCGGGAACAGCACGTGAAAGCAGACCAAGGCTGTTAATGTAAGAGAGCGTGAAATGCCTAAGCAGAGAGTGGGCAGCTGTTCAGAAAGGGAAATGCAGTGAAAATGGGTATGTCCAAATGAGTATGTGATTGCACTGCACTCCTTACTGAGCCACGGAGGAGCTCTGATCTGGGCTACAGTGCAGCCATATTTGACCTGCTGAACCTGTCAGAGAAGCCACAGCGAGGGGTGCCCTGTGCTGGCTGAGGCAGCAAGGGCTCGCTCTCTCCTCTGCCTCCCCGAGTGCAACTTTAGCCCACGGCAATGCTGCTGGGTACCCAAATTGCTGCAAACTTTGCCCCTGAGCAGGCCCAGCATGCTAACACAGTCTGTGACAGCTGACATGCAGTTCAGGAAACAGTTTAGGAAACTGTTCTTTGCTAAGGTTTATTTCTTCATGAACTCCAGTTTATTCCAAACTGGAACGTGGTTTTGCAGATGCTTAGGATATGCAAATCCAGGATAGTATTTGTGATCCGAGCCTCAGTAATACTGTTGACAATCTGATCTCAGCATCTGTTGTGTGAGATAATTGGTGTGCCCTGGCTTTTTGTCTAGTGTTAGGCTGAGCAGAAAGATGAGCATGCTGTGCAGATTAAAGTTAAGCCAAGAACAACAGTGTCGCTGAAAGTAAGTCTGCCCACAGCGTGATCGTGCAAATGTGATGTGTCTCCCTGTGAATTGTTTACTCTCTTTCTTCCAGACTGTTGTAAGTTCTGTGTGGTTTTATTTCTTTGTGATTTGTGTGGAAAAATATATGTCATCACTCACAGTCTCTGGACACTGTTATTATTTAATGTCACTGTCATCTGGGCCATGTGAAATCACTTCCATTATGGACTTAGATGACTGAAGTCTTTCAGCATACTTTATTTGATCTATCTATCTATCTAGAATGTGCCATGAGTAATTTTTACTACACCGAGTATGAATAAAGCTATACTTACAATCACAGAGCAGTAGAAGAAACAGCAGCAAAACCAGATAACTGATTGGAAGAAAAAGGAACAATTCCCACTTGGAATATGAGGTTTTGGATTTATAGCGATTTATATGGTTTTGGTAGAATTTGCAACTGAAAAAAACTAGTAATTGATATTAAAGACCTATCTGTGAACTTGAAGTTGTGCTATGAGTAACAGCAGGAACATCTCTGTCAATGTAAAAAAGTGATCACAGAAAACTTTTTTACAACTTTGAAGTTTTAATTGTAAGGGAGTTTTGAATATGTCACTTGCTTTTCTGTGAAGTGTTGCTGTCCATGTCCAGATACTCAGGAAGGCCAGTCCACTTGCAAATAACAGAAAATTTACCAGTATTGGAGTCTCACTTAACTACTTTCTTCTGCCTTGTCACAAGCAGTGAGATAATGGACATTGATACCAGTTATTTGAAATGAATAGTTTGGCTTCAGATTTCAGAGTTTTATGAAAGGAAGAGTACCTGCCTTATTGTGATCCTCACAATTCTTAAAGTCACTCTTGAGGCACTTGTGCTCACATGCAATTTCTACAGTTGTAGCTGAGGTTTTCTGAATTAATTGCCAACTTATCTAAAGTTCTTGAAGTGATTAATCTTCCTCTTCCTCTCCTTTCCTTCCTTTTTTCATTTTTTTTTTTTCCCTTTCCCCCTCTATTCTCCAAAGGTAAGTTCATTTTAATGTCAAGTTTTCCCAGCTGTGTGTTGGGGAGGATGAATCCTAAAACGCTAACTAGTTTAAACCCAACTCTCTAAATTTTTACTAGGCTCACTGCAAAGCCCATATACAATAAAGAAGACTGCATCAGCTAAAACAGAATTCAGGCTAAGCATATTTTACTTTTGTGTAAAATGCTGCTTCTCTCTCCTCCTGTTTTCTCATTCTTCAGTCTCTCCATTTATTTTATTTAAAAAAAATAAATCTGAATGCTCTTTGCTTCGCATTTTTTCCCAAGTGGGTCTTGATCCCAGTAGAGCTGGGGTTCAAGCTGATCTGTTAGAAGCAATATTTGACTAGGTTATGCATTAACTACAGTAAGTACTTTTGTGTCTTATTAAATATTCCCATAACGTGAAAAAGTTTTAATTTTACTGCAGAAGATGCTGCTAACTCTTCTGTAACTTTGTTGTTTAATAAGAAAAAAAAAGATAGACCTAATAAGAAAAAAGAAGATAGACCAAGAAACTTGCTTTTCAATTGTATAGATCTAACCAGTTTCATACTGTAAATCATACTGCATAATATGACAATTTCACACTATAAATCTGTAAATCGTAAATTATAAATGTAGCCCGTTCCTACATGATTGTGTGCAGTGACCGCATTTTTCTTCTGTTTCAAAGTTTTTCTTGTGTTTCAAAGTTTTTCTTGTAATAATTTAAATCTTCTTTTAGGGTTCCTCATACTGGTTCTATAGACTGTGTTGGTGATGCTTTGGTAAAAGGCACTTTTCTTTCTGTTTTGAAACATTATGGTGCCACAGTTCAGTGAGCAAAAGCAGAGCTGAACAAGTGGTCTGTGCTGATGGAGGAATAGACGATGGTCTGTGGATGATAATAATGGCTTGATCCACTGTCCTTGCAGGAATCAGTTATTTCACTTTTGCCTTTTACAGGGTTTTCAGTTAAAGGATTACATACACTGTTCCAACTCGAAGTGTTAAGTGTTGTTCAAGTCACGCCTTGCAGCCTCTGTGTGTAGCAGAGCACAATCTTAGATGGCATCATCAAAGAATGTGAGCTTCGCCCTAAAGAGAAGTAATTTGCTTTCAACCAGGAAAATGCAAGACTGGTGGTAGAAGAAGGGAACTATGAAAAAGTACCAAGAATGCAGGTGCATTGCAATAAAACCTGAGCAAACAGAGAGGTTTTTATTTCAAGTCTGGTGGCACTGTTCATTTCTCTTCATCTGGCAGAATAGACTTGAGACACATCTTTTTAATTTTATTACTAATTTTTAACAACTTTTAATTGTGATTAGTTTGGATCATCACTGATTGAAATAAATCTTCCAGGTTTGCTGTCCCAGTGAATACAGTGAAGATGCTAGAACTGCTATGGGCTAGAATGAATACTGGAGGGAGTTCTGCAAATGGATTAGTACTAAGAATATTTAAACAGTAAGGATTTTTCCTATTTCGTTATGTGTGTATTTTATGAAATCACTAGGTGAAATTAAGCTTGCTTTGAAATCAGTAAGGAGGTTTGGGTTTGATTTTAATGACTGTGAATTTTACCCATTACATTGTACAGATTTTGAAATCAAAAGGGAAAACAACACAAACTTGTTCTTATTTTTTATAGAACAGTCCCTCAGAAGTTGCTGACTGGCATTATATTCCTGCATGTATCTCTTGGAAAGGTGGTGGATATATCTGCAGGTGCATTGCAGGTTTGTGCATTAGTTTTTAGTGATCTCTGTGAATAGTGGTTTCATTTTCCTTTTCTCTGGGGGCTCAACATACTGCGTATTAGACAAGCATGATCCTTATCTCCTCTTGGCAGAAGACTTCATACTTCTGTTGCTCATGTAAGAATCTAACTGTAGCAACCTCCAGCATGCTCCTGAGACTGCGTCTTCTATGTACAGTTTTTAAATTACCGACTTGAATGCTTTTAAATTTATTGTTGTGTTGTCAGCAGGTTAATTATCCCCTTCTCATTGTTGTCCATGCCATTGCAGTCATTTATTTTAAACAGTTGAGGTCATTCTGCTACTTAAACAAAGCTTCCAAAGCAATCATGTTGCAGTATAAGCAGGGTTTCAGAAGCATCCTTCCTTTTTCAGTAGTTTCCTCTGTCTTTTTGCTTTTATAATTCATGTTCTCGTTTTTGCAAGAGGTTGGTTGCTATTCTAACAGAGTATTTTATTGCACTGTCTTGTCATCATAAATCTTCACGCTGTCAGATGCTAATCTTCCTGTCCTGAAAGCTTCCCACCATCTATTAACTGCGTGTTTTACATCCTAGTTACCTTTACATTAACTATACTCTCTTGTCAAAGATGTGGACAGATGTTTGTCTGGAATCATTTTAGCCTGCAGGAAAAAAAAAATATGCTGAAGGGGAAAGTATTTCAATGAGAATGAATACATGTTTTCTTCTTAAGTTTTAAATAACTTGTCATTAGCTGTCTCAGCACATGCAAAACTTTCATTACAGGAATTCTCCCTACAGGATGCTCCCTCACTTTTTTGCAGCCTCAATTCTTGTTCAGCCCCGCCTGTGTCTTCTGTATTGCACTGCCAAAATGTTTGATAAGAGAAAGGATTTTATTTCAATGTTTTACCTGTTTTTGGAATAAAGCATTCTTTAACTGGTATCATGTAGCCATTATAGACAGCAGGTGTTTCCTCTGTTAGTAACCGTGCGAGGTAATAGATTATGAAGTGCACTCAGAATTACCGAGGATAGAAACACAGACTGATGTTAGGGGAGAGTTTGCCTACCAGACATAGGATGCACACCTGATTAGTGGTGGTTTCATAGCTCCAGCCTCAGAAGACTAGGCAGTCTCCTCAGCTGAGACAGATTATTAGAGCACCTTTTATAAGACCAGACTTTTTGGATCCTAGACTTCATTTTTTTTAAATTTCTGTCCCTCTAATTCCCTAGTGAGGGATGATGAAGGTATGAACTTTCTTTGTCTCTTAGTCAAGAGACGCACTCTTACATATGTACAATTACGCTGGGAAATTTCAGTATATGCTCATTCAATACCAATCTAATTTTAACCTACTGTGTTGTTGGTTTGTTGGGTTTTTTTTTAATTTGGCATGCCACGTGGTCTTAGAAGTGCTAGGGCTGTTTCACACAAAGACTGAAAGGAATTTAATTTAATTTTAAGTTGCAGCTCCACACAATTTAAAAGTCTATGGCCGCTCCTCAGATTCCTCTCCATAGCCAGGGTTTAATCAGTGTTCCATTCTAAAATGAAATTGAAAATAATTCTGAAAGATAATTTCAGATACAGTTTGCAGGGGTGTATGTATCCACATGCATGGGTGTGTATATGTATTTGTACATACACTTAATATAACAAATAATGCTCAATACAATGGTCATCTTTTTTCTTTTCTTTTTTTTTTTTTTTTGAAAGAACTTTTTTCCTCTTGCACAAAATTATTGTTCTCTGTACTAATCTTTGGTTGGGTTCTTGGAATTTTACTACCATAAAGCTAAACACACAGTAGTTATTCTAAGGGCTATTCCCAGTTAGCTATTCCCAGTAATTATTCTAAGGGCTATTTCCCCCTCTACTCCACTCTCATGAGACCTCACCTGGAGTACTGCATCTAGTTCTGGAGCCCCTATTACAAGAAGGACATGGACGTTCTGGAACGTGTCCAGAGAAGGGCCACGAGGATGATCAGAGGGCTGGAGCACCTCTCCTGTGAGGACAGACTGAGAGAGTTGGGGTTGTTCAGCCTGGAGAAGAGAAGGCTCTGAGGAGACCTTATTGTGGCCTTCCAGTATCTTAAGGGGGCTACAGGAAAGCTGGGAGAGACTTTTTAGGCTGTCAAGCAGTGATAGGACTGGAGGAAATGGATTAAAACTAGAGATAGGTCGATTCAGATCAGACATTAGGAAGAAGCTCTTCACCATGAGGGTGGTGAGACACTGGAACAGGTTGCCCAGAGAGGTGGTGGAGGCCCCATTCTTGGAGGAGATTTTTAAGACCTGTCTGGATGGGTCTCTGAGCAACCTGCTCTAGTGGGAGGTGTCCCTGCCCATGGCAGGGGGATTGGTTGGAACTGGATGATCTTTAAGGTCCCTTCCAACCCTGACAATTCTATGATTCTATTGCACTCGACATCTAGCGTCATGCAGGATTGGATCCTTTTCCTCTTTTCTTGCTTTACAGAACAATTCTGAACCTTTGGTTTTGTGAAGTGGTGATCAATTTCAGAGGAAGAGAGTCATGTTGCAGATACAGCATTACAGTTTCACACCTGGATTAGGCAGTAGAAGAAACTGGATTCAAGGGGTCTATGTGTTTTCATACATTTATAAACATCTGACATGGAACAAAGAAAAAGTGAAGGAAGGGACTGTCCAAGTTAATTTCTTTTTCTGTGAATGTCCTCTTTTTGACGCTTGTTGCAGTGAGAGGACTCCACTTGAATTATAGTGATCTACAATATAGTTTCTAATGAGTCTGAAAGGCATAAAGCAACCCAGACACACAGGCTTGCCCACAGGAAGCCAAGGAAGTGTCAAACTGAGGTTCCCCTTTAAGACTTAAGGAGATTATATGCTGCTGTAGAAACCCACTGTGCAATTACTTCACTTTTATAGTCACAGACTGCTACTGAAATCCTTATATCTGATAGTATTTGATGAAGCATTTAACATTTTGAATCACAGAGGACTAATACAGTTAAAAATGAATCTTGAATATTTTAACTGGATGAAATACATCTGAGAATTTTTTGTCTCAATATGCCCTGCTTTTTTACTTTAAGAAAATTTTAGTCACTTAAAAAAAACAGTATTGAAAATTCCATATGCTGCTAGAGATGCTATAGAATTATTATTATTTTTTTAAATACTTTCTCTAGTGGCTTTGGCCTTTCTCATCATCAAATATGTATTAGCTATTAGAGGCAGTTGAGCAGTCCCATTCTCCTGGGCACTGAAAAGCATAAAATCACTGGCAATCACTTTGCCATTGTATTTGGAGATTAAAAGACAGGACTTAACAAATGAGGCAGACCTTTAGTTAGAAGATGAGGTAGCATCAGGTAATGCAACTAAATAGTATGTGTAGCAGAACTGAGATCTGAATGATTTCATGGCCAGGCATCCTTTTGCCAACTTGTTCACCAAGGTTAGGTCTTGATTTCTCTTTCAAATAGTACTGATTTTTTTTAATTATTATTTATTTTAATTTTTTTTACTATTCAGTTTTTAATTAAGATTCACAATGGTCTAGTATGCTTCCAGGAATGCATAAAGACTGTACTGTGCATTAGAAAACCCTGCTTGGACACCTACTTCTCTTTACTGCTGTCCTGCCACCTAAATGACCTGATCCAGGCAGCACATATTTTTATCAATGGATTAACTTTCCAATGTAAAAAGCAGCATATAAGGATTTATGTGAAGGTCTTAAGATGACTCAACTATTGGCTTGCATCTCTGCAGCAGAAGGCTGTGATTTCCATTTCCACCTCATGTGCTAGGCTCATACCCAAAGCTTGGAGCTGTGTTTCAGTGACAGAGGGTGTTTCATTGTGGAAGATGTAATCCTGAAGATGACATGATGAACTCAGCTCTACAGTTTCTCCATCTGGAAATGAAAACCCCAAGGAATACTTCAGAAAGAGCAGGAGTTGAGCTTAGGGCCCTGCCAGACGTTCCTAAAATCTCTGCCGTGGCAATGGGTGGGTGAGATGTTCAGTACATGACAACCGTGTTTCCACCCGAAGAGTTTTTGCAGCATCACTGTCTACATCATTTTCTTCAGTGCGCTGCATCTGTTGTGCCATTTGTAAAACATTCAGATTTCTATTAGCAGAGCAGAAATTTTCTTCTGTGCAAGTGACAGCAATTGTAACGACTCAGCTCTGCTGCTGCCTCCTCTTCCTACCTCTGGAGAGCTGTAATCTTCCCGTTGCTGCAGCTGCAGGGTGAATGGCAGTTGTAGAAGTGACTGTGTGGCACCACCAGAGCATTTAAATGCATCTGCCAAGGCAAATGCTCTAGCTGATTGCATATTTTTCAGTGATATGGAAACAGAGTTTCTTTAATTATGGTGCATGATGAAGGCAGGGGCCGATATTGACAGTTTGTAAATGTGTTTAGTTAAAGGAGCTTGGTGTATCTAGAGAAAACAGAAAAATTTTGGTTCATTAGGATATTTTGCCTTTAATCTGCACTTTAAAAAAGTTCTTTATCTTCCCGATGTCTACATAGCAGATGTCATCTGTGTGTGTCCATCTAAGTCTTTGTTACCCCAGATTTCTGTACATCTTTGTAATCTTATTCTGCTTCTTATTACTTATTTCTGCTCTTGTTTCTTCATCCTCTTTTCAGAGAAAGAAATAAATAAATCAATGAATCTGTCTTTCAAGCCTTTCCTCCCCAGTTGCTGCTTTGTTCTTTGATGTGAGAAACATGGAAAATGCTTGACCCTACGTATGAAAACTGTGATAGTCAAGGGCCAGACTTCAGCTCTGTGTTTTCATGTTCTTCGACATGGAACATGCCAATGAGTCTTCACAGATCTAGTCATAGCCCATTGATGAACTTGTTCTCACCCAGTGAACTGATAGTGGATTTCAGATAGATGTGGTATACACAAAGAAAATGCTTCTGTTTGTTCGGTTCTCTTCAGGCTGAGCCATTCTTATTAAACTGTACAATATTCAGTGCAGTAGGTCTTCATTCATTGAAGTCAGAATTTACTCCTCTTAATTCTGAAATTATTATGTGATCACTCCAGGACAATATTTTGCTAATGACTTTCTATCTCCTTTCTGATGTCTAAATGCTATTAAGACACCTCATTGCAAACTTTTTCCCTAGGTGGCTGTAGGACCTAAAAAATCAAGTTTGCAATTTCGTGCAAGCTGTGAAAGAACAAACCCATTTATGTTCTGATTGGTCTGTGGGTTTTGGTTGGTTAGGTTTGGTTTTGTTTGTTTGTTTGTGTTTGGTTTTTCTGTTTGTTTTGTTTTTTCCTTTAAAAGTCTGCTTAGGAACTATAGAAAAATCAATGCTGTAGATGTGAAGTCCTACATCATGCATCAATTTGACATGATTGGACAATATTCAGAGTGTAAATTGGATGCTGGTTGTGTTTAAAAAATAAAAAATTAAAAAAACTCCAAACCATCAAAGCCCCAAACTCAAATCCATAAAGCCTGCAAATGAGAAAGGTTTCTGTCTCTCTGTTTTAAGTAATCTAAGGTGGTATGGCCTCTCTTCAGAGGTGATTTAGGCACTTAACATTTTAAGTCCAAATCAGTCTTTTCTAAGGCAAAGTTGAGCATGTTACCTAAAATCAATAGGTCCCCATGTCATTGTTCCATTGGTGCTTTGTGAGACTGCTTTTATCCTGGAAGTACTAGATTGTTTCTACTTTTAATTTATATCTAGCAGGTAATAAAGAACACTTGTCTGGGAGTGTGCATAGTTTTTATACGTTTTTAAGGGTACCAGGACCATACCAAGAACATCATCATGTTCTAAACCCCTAGTACTTGCAGCATCCTGGTAGTCACTTTGGAGAGCTGAATCTTTCTCTGCGTCTGAGCTCAGAAATAACTCTTGATGGAAGTTGATGGAAAATCAGTTCTGAAAAGTATTGACAAGTGAGAAAATCTATGGTTGTTTACTATCGTGAGGAACATCCATCATCTTTACAGGTAGTGTAAATGTTCAAGTAGTACCATTTTTGTCCCTGCAATTCTTATGTCACAGAACTCATCTGGAAACGCTAAATTAAATTCACAGAATCACAGAATCATCTAGGTTGGAAAAGACCCATGGGATCATCGTGTCCAACCATTCACCCTACTCTACA
>JAAGNO010013540.1:0-19462 GCA_033439905.1 Ceryle rudis | reverse complement strand
ATCCACAGCCTTTCCTTCGTCCAGTAGTCGGGTCATCTTGTCATAGAAGGAGATCAGGTTCGTCAGGCAAGATCTGCTTTTCCTGAACCCATGCTGACTGGGCCTGATCCACTGGTAGTCCATTATGTGGCTTGTAAGAGCACTCAAGATGATCTGCTCCATGACCTTCCCTGGTACCGAGGTCAGGCTGACAGGTCTATAGTTACTTGGGTCCTCCTTTCTGCCTTTCTTGTAGATGGGTGTCACATCTGCTAACCTCCAGTCCATTGGGACCTCCCCAGAGGAGGAGGTCTTAGTCCACAGAAATAACAGAGCAGGCATGTTCAGAAGAATCTCATGTGTGAGCAAAACTGCATATAATGTTGCTATTAGGGAATTTAAGTATTTTTCTTCTTTAAGATAAATATGGCAGTTAGATGCTCTGCCAAACTTTTCGTGGGTTAAACCAGAAAATTCTCCACAGAGATCTGGAAAGAAGCCACTTTGGAACATGATTTTTATCAGCAGGGATTAGAAGGAATGATCAAAACAAATTTGGAGTTTTAATAAACAAACAGGTTTCCATCTTCACTGCTTACGTTACTGTTTCCCTCTGTTATGGTATGCAGGTATTACTAGATTGCAGGTAGCAGATGGAATTCCTGTTCATTAGATTTAATATCACTTCATATATATTTAAAATGTATAACAGGTCTCATTAATTCAAATGAGATGTTACAGTCCACAGATAAAACTGCAATAACAGTTATGCAGCTTTTGGAAAATAGCCAACCCCAGGTGTTGACTCATGAATATTTATACCACTAGAAGCAAAATACAATTTGGACCTGATCCTATTCCCAATGAAATGGATAAAAACTACCCAGTACTGGTAATGATCCTAATAAAGACATCTAAAGTAAAATAATAAATATTCTCCCCTGTCCCCATGTGTTTCCCAACAAAATAGGATGGGGGAAGAAGGGTCAGAAATGAAAACATGAGACAATATTTCTTTTTAATTACTGAGAGGGTACTTACTTGTCCTACATTTGGAATATTCTTAAGACACATAAACAAACTCTTTTTTACACATAACATTTTTAAATTGCGTCGCAGTTTTTGAACCTTAGTAAAATAAGCTTTGCATGCTAAACTTCATGAATTACACTAACTTTTATTATGCCTGTGGAAGTAAAAGCATCTGTAAATTTTTATTTGGTTGTTGGTTTGGTTTTGCTTTTGTCACTAAAGATTTTTTTTGGTTTCATATAACTGGAATGCAGTCAAATGGATTTTTCTCACTTAAAAAACCACTCATTCAGTCCTGGAACATTTCTACTCCAAAATATGATTTTTGGAATATTCTAGGGAAAAAAAAAAAAAGCTTCTGTAATTGAAATGAGATAAAAATGATTACCTGGTAAAGTATGAGCTGTAGCCCAGATTCTGATTTTATTTATATCCTCATAGATACTAGCATATTTCCATAAAGTGAGTAGCAATGTTAGAGATTTATCTCCTGACACTATCAGTATCACGCATATGAATGTCTGAGAGAGCAGAGGTGAGATAGAGGAATTTTTAAACGTTGAGAAAGCTAGCCAGTTTGACAGAGCAGGAAAATAGGACCAAAACCAGACTTTATATGGAACTTAAATTTTCACTCTTTCCTTATTTCTGCATTTTCCTCCTAAAACAAAGCTCCATTAACTATGAAGATGGTAAAAAGGGTAGGTGGAATATGTTTGTGTCAATAAAAATGCAAGAAACTACATAAAAATAAATGAGGTACATTTTTATGCAAATTAGAATGTAAAGAAAAGCTCATGAAACATGATTAATTGTTTAGAAAGACCCTAATCTGTTTTTTTCTAGTGGCCATGGATGATGGGGGAAGCCGTGCAGAACTGGTGGCTGTGTTCTATACCTTTTCCTGGGAGTCTGTCATTTTCCTGCATGGGCAGGTAAGATATTAAAGCCCTAATGATCAGTTCAGTCTGGGAAGTCTTTGTATTCAGAATCAAAGGACTATGCTGAGTTACAGAACACAACACAGAAGTGCAGTAGCCAGCAAAATTTAGAAAGGACTAACTTCTAATCTGTTTATTTCTATACGACAGTTCACTAGCAGTGGAGAAGAAAAAATGGATTTCATGAGGTGATGTTGCTATTACTTAAAGGAGCGGAGCTATGCGCTAAGAACTTTGTATGTGTTCAGCTGTCTTTCAACTTTCTAACTTGTGTTAACTTCCAAGGCTAACTACAGTTTTAGGAGCAATATTATTTGAGTAAAACATATAAATGGTTTGCAAATATGGCAAATGTGACACTTCAGTTCGCTGTGACTTGTCTTGAGCACTTATTGTATGAGAGTTTTTGAATAGCCATTATGTATTTGTGATAAAGACCTTGAATTCCAGAAGATTTACAGAAAGCACTTAAGTATGTTACTTCATTATTCTTCCATTTAAAATATTTCACGCTTTAATTAGGTAACAGAAACAATATCTGACCTTGGTATTTAAATTTAAGCTGGATATAGTCCAAGTAAAAAACCTAATACTTTTATAGAAAAAGAATTAGCTCTAGAATTATTTCTAATGTGCAGTGGAGCCAAGAAGCAATTGTTCAAGTTCTGCTTTAAAGGAAATACAAGAGGACATAAATTAAAATTCTCTCCTATACATGATCAGAGGAGAACATTAAGCAGACTGCCTACGTGTCT
Organism: Ceryle rudis; assembly: GCA_033439905.1. Taxonomy (NCBI): domain Eukaryota; kingdom Metazoa; phylum Chordata; class Aves; order Coraciiformes; family Cerylidae; genus Ceryle; species Ceryle rudis. Next base: position 16,755 of record JAAGNO010013540.1, on the reverse strand, counting down.
ATCATATAGGGAATTTTGCATTTTCTCTCATTTCTTAAATATATTTTTTAAGAAGTTAGGCAGATCTCTTTGAGGAACATAGTGCTGCATGGGTAGAGGGAAATGTACAGGTGACTCATGACATTGTCATTTCTTTATTCAGCGTAACTGTGTAATGAAGGGCAACTAGTTTTTCTCACATGGTTTGAAGGCTGAAAATCAGGTACATGGAGGTTGGGATTGATTCCACATCTAAGAAGGGGTCCATATCAGTGGGAATAAGAGGCACAGAGGAGTCAGATGGCTGTTTGCAACCTACCATCATGACAGATCCTCATCTGTCTTCAGATATAAAAATAAAAGCAGGCGGTGGCAAACACCACAGGGTGTCTGCATCACTGGGAAATGTGTTTTGTATTTACTTAACCAACTGCAACTGCGAACAGAAGTCTGCAATATCTAGAGAAACAGCTTATTGCATATTAATTTCTTGGAATTGCCCAAAACAAAGTAGAAAGTACACTCAGTTTTCTGTGGACTCAAACAGCTAAGGCAAATTTAAATAGGTTGAAAACATGTATTCGAACTTATGCAGAAAAGGGATCAGGACTTAGAATGTAACATCCTAACCTTGTTTAACTGTATGTGAGGCTAAGTTTGGAGCTCTGTGCTGCATACTGATTAGAACTCGTAAAGAACTATTGCTTAGAGAGAAAGGACATTTTAATTGTTATCTTCTAATTAATGATCTACCAAATAGGATATAAAGACAGCAGAAGAGAAGGAGAGTATGAGTCATCTGATGATCTAGCACTTAAGTTTGTTGCTGTAAGGTTCATCTTCTTGAGTTGCAGTTTTATGATTTTGCAGTGCTGGGGTTGATTATTTACAGTACACAAGAGCAATAGGCTTATGTGGAACATGGTGAAATTTGGATCTTAAAAAGAAATGGAGTAACCAAATGTGCACCACATTCAGGTTAGTGATTCAGATGCAAAATAATCCTCCAGAGAGACCATAATGTTCTGTGAGAAAATCTCATTGAAACGTACCAGCAGTACATTTCATCTAGGGACTGATGTGTGCTCTAGACAGAGAGCAGAGATAAAATAGTGAAGTCAAGCTTTGCCCTGCCCCAGTGAAGTGCTTTGGCTCTAATGCAAAAAGGCTGCAAGTGGATCCAAGATATATTTTTTTGCAGCAGCAGCATAACTGCATTTGAGGAAACACCCATGTAGAGAGGATTGCAGTGGTGGTGGTTCATGGCTTTAGCCTGTAGTGAGGTTGGAAAGCACTGCATGATTTGGAGCTGAGAAGTATTAGCAAGCTGGGGGAGGAATCCCAATTCCTTAATTCAGTTGCTGAACCTAGCAGCATCTAAGGTGCCAACAAGGATGATATTCTATCTAATGTGACTCTGCCATTCATTGCAAGGAAGCATATTGCACACAGGCAATAAAGTCATCATCAGACCAGTTGCTACTGGTGTAAAAAGGCTCGTGTGAAAGGCTGGCTTCTCCCATCACACCGCAGCCAGACAGCTTTTCCATACCGGGGGTTAAATCAGCATCACTGCCTGGTAAAGTGTTAGCACAGAAATAACGACATCCTGTTCAACTTACCTCCCCCTCTCCCTTACATCCCGCAGAAACAAATAAAGCGGCAGTTTTCTGCTCCAGGCAACGGTTGCTTTTGGCCAAGGTGGTCGCAGGCGGTGGAGAAGCCGCCCCGAGGCAGAAATGCCGCTTCCCACTGGCCCCGCTACCCGCCCGGCCAACTCTTGGGTCTGACGCTCCCTCTCGTGGCTGAAATACACCCCCAGCCCTGCTCGGAACCTGCTGCAAACCTGCCATCGCTGTCGCACTGCTCCCAATGTATCAGAAAACCCCGAACGTTTGGGTTCGGCTTATTCTGCCTTAATGAACAGCACGTTTATTTTCATTTTCTCTCCCAGGCGGTTACCCCCGGTCCCGCCTGATAGCAGCAGCAGGAACTACGAAGAAAATCAACCCAGTGCTTTACAAGGCTTGGATGGAGTATTTCACCCTTCTCCTACCTAAGTGCTGAGTAAAACACTCAAAGCTTAATAACCCATGTTCAGGGGGATGCTTCAGCCCAACAGATGAGCAGTACTTTCCTTATCCTCCTCATCTTCTGCCACTGAAGACTCCTGCTTTAGGAGTGGAAGTCTGCAAAGCATTTTGATGACATTGATCAGTTTTGATCACACCTATGTTAATTTGTCCTTCCAACACCTTGGCAGGCATACGCTCTTTAGAAGCGACTTCAAACTGTCAGCCGAAGGAATCTCTTTCAAATCGTTACCATGTTGGATTGTGGAAGAGTAAAAAGTACAGTGGATCCAAGAGTATTGCAGTAAATGTGGCAGAAGAGTTTGTTGTCAAAACTTTAGTCTGAAAAAGCAGTTGTTACTTTGTATGTTATTTAAATGTATATTTAAATTCAAAGGGCAATTAGATAGTTTTGGGATGAAACCAAACACCTCCTAACTAGCATGTCAGAAACTTGTAGTAATTTAGTATGCATTCTTGTCTGTACTTTTGCTCCTAAGAGATAAATTGCCTCATATCACTGTGATAGGTACATAATTCTTCTGTTTAATATTACAGGTTCGAGTGAAGAAAAGCACATGAAAGGCATACCAGGAGAGCATGGCAGCCTGGACAAGGCTATGGGCAGGTAGAGGAGGGCAAAATTACAGAGAAATGTGGACAATATCCTTAAAGAGTATGTCTGAAGAAACTGCAGAAAATAAAGGCAAGTAAAGAAAAATACACCAAACTGCAAAGTTTAGGTGTTTTACTGTCAGCAACCTATGTTTAAGTTACTTGATAGGTAGCAATTGTAATATTTCCTTATTTACCTAACCATTTATCCAGTTTATATACTGGAATATTTTGATAGAAACTTTAGATACTACCGGTAAGCAAAATAAGAATATTAATATAGTAATTTGCTCTGTGGATTTAATTTTCTCCTTCTCTTTTCACAATGACCTGGAGCTAGTACTTTAAATATCCTTGGCTCCAAAATACAAGAGAAATTATTTTTATGCCAAAATAGCGAGGGATTTAGATGTGAAGTATTACCTTCTTGTGCTTACAGTTAATACCAGTTTCCTGCTTTTTCTTGATGTGTGACCACCTCTGCATGCCAGTTGGAAAATACAGAAACACCATAAAGACAAGTTTTAAAGAAAAATAGTATATCAGATAAAGCGGAAGCCACAAAACTACTGCCACATTCTGAGTGTCTCCCTCTAGAGCTGTTCTGTGGATCTGATGAAACCGATTGACCTGATTCTAGGTCAGCAGAGGAGAGATGCCTTCTGAGTGATATTAGACCCTCTCTCATTTCTCTCTCATTTCTACAGCCACTTGATGTTTTTCTGCCCATGTCACACGAATGTATGTTTGTACACACATTTATTGTACTGAACACAAGTGAAAGAAGAAACAACTTCTGTAGAATTTGAGATAACAGCCTATAGGAGTGAGAAAATTAAATGGGTTTGGATGGGTGCCATCCTATACTAGTATTCCACTGTTGCTATCGGAATATTTTTATTCCTTAGCTGTTTTTTGAAACTATACGGAGTGTTCATGGTGAAAAATCAAGTGTGATGAAGAGAGCAGATGAGGCAAGCATAGTTTTCCAGAACAAAGTTACCCACATCCCTTTGGCAGAGCTTGTTAGTACATGTGTGTATGCAATTTTGGATGCAAAGGCATTCAGATACGCTTCCCTTGACTTCTATGAGTACCTCAGTTTTCTAGTTTAATTTCTTGCTTTTATTAAATACAATGCACTGAGCAGAAGATGGTGTCTTTGTTATCTAGGTGGCTAGAATAATGCCTAAAATTTTGTAGCAGTATCATTTCTTTCCCTACCTATTCCAAATTCAGTTCAAATTCTACTTCTGTGATAAAAGTGACAATCTATGATAGTTGCATTCTAGTAATTAAACTAAAACCTGATCAAATTTCCTGTAATTTAGATGCATCTAAGGAAGAGAGTTTGAGCTACAAATTTTGTTTTGTAATATTGGAAGTAATGTATGTAGATGGAAACTAAATTCCAACAGTTTGTTTCATATTACCTTTAATGGTGATGTGATGCTCTCTGCTAGGTTGGTATTACTTGAATTGTGCTCAGAATTTAAAATACTGCCACTTAGTCTATGATTATTTGTTTTGAGTCCTCATAATCCTAAAAAACTGTGTTTGTGTTTTTATAAGACAACAAATATTAGGGAAAAGACTGCATTTGAGGTGAGAGCTAGGTCATATTTTGATTGTTTTTATTTTCTGGTCCAAAGTTTTGTCTAGAAGACAGGTCTAGAGACTTGGGGCAACCTCACAACTTTGTAGCTGTTGAAATGCTCAGAAACTGGGGAGAATGATGTGCTTTCATTTTGCAGACTACAGGTTTCAGCAGCTATCTTATTCCAAACTAAGGCTAGGAGAAGAACACAGAAAGCAAAGAACCAATTAAAAACTGAACATATTATTTTTGTGTTTAAACAAAGAAGAAATTACTACAAGAAGGGCGGGTAATTTGACCTTTTTGGCTTCTGCTAGATTGCACACCCTCTGGTAGGATTTGATGTAGAATATCAAAACTACACGGGAGGTCTCCAAGGAGAGTTGACAGTCCAACTTGTTCTTCAGTACAGACACTGGCTACCTTTTAATGGACATAATTATTCTGTCAACCAGGAAATTCTGTATAAAAACAATGTCACGGCAGAGCAAATCTGTTTGATTTGGGTTTCAAGGAATGGATAAAAGTAATTATTTTCCTTAATTAGTTTCCCTACCTAGTGGGTTGTTTAGTTTCTCGGCTTTTAACAGATGTCATTCTGATCCATAGGTGTCTCTTTATATTTGAGCAACTGATGCAAGGATACAGCAAGCACATTTTTCTTTATCTCAGTAGTGCAAAACAGCTCTTGTGGTAGTTACTGCTGGGTAGTTGCTGGTCTTCCACAGGGATCTGGAGTCTGTAGCAGAGCTGTGAAGAGAGTCAGGGCTCCAGCCAGCAGCCTTCTGTTGTGCTCAGAGAGGACCAAGGATGTTGCTACCACTTATTTCATTAGTGTTAAGATGAAGCAAGCACCCAGTATTGCTTTAAATACAAGGTATGATCTCCTGTCTATCCTGGATTCCTCTCTGAATTCTTCCTGATGTTCGACCCTCTTATCTGGATCTATTCACTGTCCTACACTGATGTTTTTTCCCAAGATTTCTTGTGTTGTAGTGTGAGTAACTGTGAAAATTGGACTTCAGAGTACTGTGGAAGTTTACAGAAAATGAAAGAAAGGGATGCTTTGTTTTTAGAAAATTGTTTTGATTTTTAAACTAGTACCGTGAGCTTCTGTGCATGTAATAATTTTTAATGTCTAAAAGGGAAAATAGTGAACTGATTTGCGTACATACAGGAAATATTTCTGTCTAGGAATATATCCTCCATAAGCTGGACATATGTCCAATGAGACATTAATTTTAGGTAAGTATTGCCTGCATTTTATGCTAATTATCTGCACAGTTATTAGTTCCATCAGAGACAAATTAACCAATATCCTCAAATAAAAAAAATTGATGTATGCAATGAGTCAGCCTGTATCAATTAGCAATCCTTTAATTGCTTGTTGAAAAAACTATGGCAACATACCTGAAATAGCTTTGGTTATTTAAACACTTGGCTTTTCTGAGGATAAAATGCTGTTGTGATGGTCTGCATTTGTCTTCCCAGCATCGGCACTGGATGTATATACTTAGTTCATTGCTTAAAGCTTCCCAGCTCTTTGTACCTGGTTAGCTGGGTTAAAATGAGTTTGAGGTCATGCACAACATGACTGTAGTATGCATTGGTCCCGGTCTGGTCTGCTCCAAGTCCTCACAAGTGATGCAACATGCTTCTCTCTTCTTCTTTGTTTTAGAGACAGCTGAATTTTTTACATTACTGGTATTTATACTGAAAGTGTAAACACATTTATGTAAATAGATCTTAGAAATAATTTCTTTCTCATTTTCCCTTCAGATGTAAATGAAACAGTTAAGTCCAAGTAATGTGATAAAGTCATCAGATTCCACGTTAAATATTCTTTAGAGAATTCAGTGAGAGACTGTTAGTTTTAAGAGTTCTAATTCAATAGGTTTCTTCAATAACTTCTAAACAGGATCACTAAGAAAATATCTGACTAATCTTTATTTTTTTTTTAAACCTAGAATATAGCTTTAAGATGTAAGGGTTGTGCAATTTATAGACATTTCATCATAGCTTCTCAGAGGTAAAAATAGCATGCAGACTCTATGCAGCTGAGCTATTTATCCTGAGCTTAAATATTTTGGGAACAAAACACTTATTAAGGGTGTTTAAGATTAGCTCTATCATGTAGGTATAAAAAGTGGAAAATTAGGGAAGAAATGGAAGTTGAGACAATCCAGTTTGGTATAACTCTTTCACTTGCTACTGAAAATGCACTTTTAAATACTTTCATCACTTCAAGGTTTCTTTATGTTATGTTGATTTAAATAAATGATTCTCTAATACATCTGTCAATTTCCAGAGGCAAAGATGAGCACAGATGAGGACTGAATCACATGGAACTTCTTTAAGCCTACACAAAGCTGAAGTAAGGGCACACCTCCATAGCGATCATCTGCAAGAGCTCGTTTAAAGAGTAAGTGAAAAGCAAGATATTTTAATAGTCTAATAACATTGTGGGGTATGCTACAGTAAAGCAGAAGTTCCCACCTTCTGATTCCATTGAATAAAGAACTGTAATTGAGAAGGCTTGTAATCTATTGAAGCTCCCATACTGAGGATGACCACAATTGATACATAACATGCAGTTTTAGGATAGAGCTGATTATAAAAATATAGAATAGCCTAGTATAAGCAGCTGCCACAATATGTTTTGCAGGTGTAAAGAAGCAGAAGAATCATGGTTCCTTCATTCATATGCTGTGTAATCTTGGTGTATAAATATAGCCTCAGCATATGTGCATCTTTTCATTATCACCACTCACTTCTACCATTGGTACCTATTATTCTCTGTATGGTTTTTATCCTCAATAATCCTTTTATTCTCTTCATGACTTTGCAAATGTACTTCATAATGCTTCAAAGATTAATCCCATACTTAAAGGGCATCGTTAAATAATGAAATTCCGGCTTGCTTATACTGAAGTGTCATCTACCATCTTCAGCTATTAAAAGTTCATCTGAAAGCACATTTCACTTGAAGTAACAAAGTACCAGCTAATATTTTCAAAAGAAGGACTTACCTCTGCTGCTTCATCAGGTAAACATGAATATTGTATTGGATATTATGCTTAGGCTGGAATATGCTTCACTTATTGTGTAATGTTTCATTCATTTGGATGTAAGGAAGAAGTTCTTAACCATGATGGTGGCAGGACACTGGAACAGGTTGCCCAGGGAGGTGGTTGAGGCTCCATCCCTAGAGACATTCAAGGTGGAGCTTGACAGAACTCTGAGCAACCTGCTGTAGTTGAGGATGTCCCTGCCCTCAGCAGGGCGGTTGGACTGGATGACCTCCAGAGGTCCCTTCCAACCCAGACATTTCTATGATTCATCTCCACTATTGTCATATGGCTGTAGAAACACCTTTCCTGTTGATTACACAGAAAAGGCTTAATTACTTGTTACCAGTACACCAGGGTAACAACCTGCAATTGATTGAAGAGGGTTATGGTATGTCCTGAATCAATATCTAAGTATCCTACAGCACAAATTACTCCAATTCCTATTTGATGGCTTTTTTGCCTGTAGATAAGCAGGTCTTAAGCTCATTGAAGTGGAGTCCTGTTTCTTCAGTTACCTCTCATCTGTTCTGATAGCTGCCTTCATTTGAGAAAGCTGTCCCACATCTGCTCTAACAAAGTCATCCTGCTGGCTGAACAATAATAGTCTAAACAATCCTGCCTGCTGTCAGAATTCATCCAGGCACAGATGGAAGTTACAGTCATCAGATGTTTGAGCAGCAGAATCTCCTGCTTTTCATCATTTGTACTGAAGTGTTTACTGGGGGATCACTTTATCCACTTGATCTCTTCAGTTTTGGCCTGAAATGGAACTCTGGTAATGACTTTTTATAGTTAATAGTCCATCAGATATCACTAGGACTTCTCTTAACTTGCAGCCACGGGAGAAAAAATGAAGTGTTAAAATGAAAATATGAATACTGTTTGGTTTTTTTTTTTTGTAGAGTACCTGTAGGAAGCAGACCTTATTGGGTATCTGAGCACATGTAATTTTGAATGAAATCAGCCGTATCATGTGCATTAGTGAAAAATACTGAACAGAATACTCCAGTGTACCAACCCCGTGCAGGCTATGTAGGGCAATGGGGCATTTCAGGCAAATGTGAGGGGGGAAATAAACAATGGAAAACGTTTTACTGAGTCCGGGGTCTTGACTGGAGAGGAGGGGATCAATAGAGGGTTTATAAGCTGTGGGAGGTAAAGCTGGTGAATGACCCAAGGAGTATGGGCTCTGCGCAAAAGTTCTTGACCTCAGTATGGCTTAGTGAGCAGACATTGGTGAGCTATTTCAGTAGGATAAACTCTCATCCATAGGTATCTCTCTTTCTCATTCTCTTCATGGAAGAAAGAACACTCTTTGTTTCCCTATGTGATTTTTATGCTTTCGGCAATCTCCCTTGAAGGGGAAAATAATGAATTGAAGTGTCCTTTCCATGGAACAGGTAGCAACAGTCTTGTAATCTTTCTTTGAAATCTACTGGTAACTGGAAAGAGGAATTAGATTTTTTTTTCTCTTAGAATTTAAGAAAAGGTGCTGGACTGCCAAGATTAACACTTAACGCTAGTGTTTGTCCTCCTGTGTTCCTTCTGAAGTGTATTTTCTAAAAGAATTCCTGTTACCATAAGCTCAAATTTCTTGCTTCCTTATTACTATTCTTAGTAAGGTCAGGTTCTGGGTTGCTTTGTTATTTGGAAAAGTAGAGAATTAAGATTTCTTAAAGGCTGTCAGGGGCTGAAAAGTATAAAACCAGTTCCAGCATGGTTACAATTGACTGCAAGGGTGTTAAAGTCTGCTCTTAAGGACCACCCCTTGTGATATCCCAGAGTATGAGATTTTGTAGAAGCATAATCCTTCTAGCAATTTACTTTAATACCTATATACACGTGTCCACGCTAATATGCATATATATGAATATACATGCATATCTCTACATGTATATGTGTATATATTCATGTATATTCACATATGCATAATTTTTATCTCTTCTTAACCTTTTTGCATCTTTACAACAAAGTGTGAAAAGAAGCAGGAGGTGGGGACAGGCAAGGGAGCACCTCGTTCAATCTCAGAGTAATCCATGTTTTATGCAGAGAGAGGGTAGCAGCAGCAGAACTGGTTTAAATAGAAAGTAGAAAAACCACCATCTGTTGAAGTACATTGTACTGAGGACAGTTTTTAAAAGATTCTGTGACTTTCGTGAATAATTGGTCTTCATTACTGAAAAGCCAGCTGTGTGTGGAACTGACATAAAGTGGATCATCCGGACAACCTGCAGCAGGCGAAGCAGCAGTCGGTTCAGTGTGCTTTTTCCTTCTTTGCTGTGTCAACACTAAACTTTCTGTTGTTTGTGATCTCTCTCGTGGTAATAGCTTTAAGTGTGGTAGGTGCTGCTCTTGCTTACTGTAAACTGGCACAGCTGACAAACCAAAGTTCTTGTCACTTAATCCATAGTTTATATATGTATCTATATAAGTGCCAGATTCTAAGGGCAGGGGTTATGTTAAAGATCTTCTAAAACACAATTTCAGAATTACTTAGGCCTTTCATGTCTCTCTTAATTATGTTCTTCAATGATGAAGCAGTACATGATTTGAGAATTCCAGATGTGGTCTGTGGAATATGAACTGTGGTAAATATATTGCAGAAGAAAAAAACTTTTCTGGTTGTATTTTAGATTTTGGATTTACTGCTGAGTTCAGCAACATACAGATTGACTGTGAGATTCAGAGTTGTTACAGTCCATGGAAATGTTTTCCTTGCTTTTATTAGACTTCTGATCAGTCTAACTGTAGAATTTGTATGGGCTTAAGCAATAGCTTGCAGTAACTTGCACAGACATTGTTTCTGGTATTATCAAATACTCTAGAAGCTGATTATGATATACATTTGGTCCCTGTTAAGCCATGAAGTATGCATATCAGTTAATTAACCATCGGCTGAAATTCCTTTGTACAATGTAACTTTGCTATGAAAAAAAAAAAAATAGATTATTTGTTTAGAATAACTATTTAAATATACCTAAACCAAAGTGGCATACGGGAGAAATCTGAGATCATTCTACTAATTGTTTAGCTGGCTAATGGAAACATAGAAACATAGAAATGTCTGGGTTGGAAGGGACCTCTGGAGGTCATCCAGTCCAACCCCCCTGCTGAGGGCAGGGACATCCTCAGCTAGAGCAGGTTGCTCAGAGCTCTGTCAAGCCCCACCTTGAATGTCTCCAGGGATGGAGCCTCAACCACCTCCCTGGACAACCTGTTCCAGTGCTCCACCACTCTCATGGTAAAGAACTTCTAAATCCACTCCTTTCTAATTTAAAATGATTACCCCTCATCCTTTCACTCCAGGCCTTTGTAAACAGGCCCTCTCCAGGCTTTTTGTAAGCTCCCTAATGGAAGGCTGAACTCCAAAATTACTTCTGCTTTAAACTTATGCAAAGCAACAAAGATTACAGAGTAACCGAGTCCTTTTGCTTCTTTTTTTTTGGTCTTTTTGACAAAGCTACATTCAGAAAAGCTGAATTTTTATGTTTTATTATTCAAAGTCAATACTGATGTAGATACCATTCTGATGACATATCTACTATAATAATGCTGAATTTAACATAATGTGTTGCACCTATTAAATGTGTCAAAAGTAATATTTCTGGCCTCCAGTTTCATAGAAGATATGTTGATGTGCATCATCATATTATTGAGAATTTATAATTCTGAGCTTGACTTAGGTAGGTGTCATTTATGCAAAGCAGCTTATCTGTGCATATCTACCTCTTTTCATGGTTGGGAAGGTAAATGTGTATTTGATAGATCCATTCTGTGTGGTTTTCAGCTACTGATTATAAAACCCTAAATTCAGTGAATTGGATTTTAGTGCAGTTCTGTCTGAACAAACTCGGTGAATCCAGAGCAACTGTGAGCTCAGATGCAACTGGACATTAGTTATAGCTAACGAGTAAAGCAGCAAGAAGGAGTATCAAGAGACAGGATTATAAGGGCTGAATTCTGCTTTCAGAGGGGAACTTTAATGGCTTAGCAAAATTACTCCCATAATTATCTGTTAAAGTCCTTGCCAAGCTCATCACCTTACACTCTAAGAATAAAGGCTTCCAAGCATGTTGAAAACCTGCCCAATCTCAGAAGTCCTCTTATTATCAGAGGACATCGCAGGCCCTTAACTATGAGCAAGGGGAATTACGTCTGGGAGTACTTACATGTCAAGGGTCTTACAGTGTAATGTGATGGAACCTTAGCCTGGGTTTCCAAATTTAGGCGATTTTTAAATCAACATTTTTTTAAGGGCTTCTTTCTGAAAGTGGTTATTTAAGGGCTGTCCAGGAGCACACATGTATTAAAAAGCAGCAAAAAAAAAAGTGTCAATCAACCCATCTTGATTTCTTATAGTTACGTTATGGAGCATGAGCAGCTGAAGAGCATCAACAGCTCCGACAGTAACTGTCATTAACTCCTACTGACTGAGCAATGCTGCTGCATGCCATGCTGACCACATCAGAAATTTAATTTTAACTTCAGAGAAGATCTGAAAATTTCCTGCTACCAATTTAAGAAAAAAATTTAATGCAAATATGTGTCCTGAGAGACTGAGTGCTCATAAAATGAAGCTGCTTGAAAGAACATAGTATTAATGCATTAAATCAATGAAAAAAAAGCAGTACAGAAGCTGCTGAAGGTTGTGAAAGGTCACATAATCCATCTCTGTACCTGAAGGAAGGGTAAAAGAATAGTGCCTTTAGAGCAAACCTGCTCTCTGATTCAAGCAAGCAAGACTTTCCACACCTTTCTCAGCTTTCTGCCACTGCTGGTGCCCTATTTGCTCACCCATGCTATCAGGCAGCTAAACAGGGCAACAGGGAAGGGAGCCACAATATCTGGTCACAGACAGTGCATCGGCTCTGTACCTTCAGTGGTGGAAGGGGTCTCTCATCTGGATCTCTTCCAGATGTTGTTATTGTCCAGTTATTATTATCAAGATTTTCTCCGGTTATTTTCTAATTTATTTTGCTGCTAGATATCTAGAGTTTCTCTATGGCTTTGCATTGGTACTTGTGGTTTCTCCTGTAAGCAGCCTGGAGAGGATGTCAGAAATTTCTTTCAGATATGCCATACTTGCACACAAGTACCTTGCCATTGCCCTCTCAGGACTGGTATTTGGGTAATATATTTTCCTCTTTAGTAATGTCATTGACAAGAGCACCTAATGGCATTCTGTGCAAACACAAAGGAGAGAGGAAATACATCTTTGCACTTTCTTCCCTGCAGAATTCCAGAGAGCAGCAGAGATGGTGGGCAGGTTCCTAAAGAAAGATAGGCAGACCAAGACAAAACAGCAGCTGGTTTCCAGCCAGAGGAGTCTTCCAGCTTAGCAAGGCAAGATGTGCTTCTGCTAAGTCCAGTAGTAACTCATCTTAATTGCTGTGTAGTACTGAAGTCTTTTCACTATTGTACCTCCTCCCATCAGGTAACTTTACAAAGCCTGACTGGGCAAACTTGCAGAGAATGCAATGCCTCTTTTCCACTGAAATAATTTTACTAAGGCCAAAAGGCAGGCTTAAAAAATCATTACTCGGGCAATTATAGGAATTTATGCAAGAAGGATATAAATGCAAACCTGAACTTTTTGAATATATTCAATTCTGGAATTCCAGTGAAGGTCTGTAAGGTCCGTGTACTTTACATCTGTAGTAAAAGATTAGGGTTTCCTTTTATTTGTTGCAGCCTCTTATTTATTACTTCCTCTTTTCAGAGTGAGATAAGGTCCTTATTTCAATAGGAAAAGCTGGTGTACCATAGGTACAGTACCTGCTGTTAGTCCACTTCACTCACGCAGATGCATTTTGAAAGGTGAATCAGATTGAGATTGGATTTGCAAGTGATTTGGGCACTTGTGGGGTTGCGGGTTCTGTTTTGTCCTCAGCTAAGCAACACAACCAAGCTGTTGTGTGGCTGGTGATGATACACTGATGGTGGCATAAACAGCAGCACATTAGTGTGTACAAGAAATACAGTATTCCTTCAAGAAAAAAGATTTTTTCCAGAGTTACTGCTGTTTCTTCAGAGATCTGACTGTGAAGGATCTAAGTAACACCAGTGTGATGCAAAGGCCATCTCAAAGGGTTTCTTATTCCAGGACACCTTTGATCCTGAGCCCTGTAGATCTTTCAGAGAGCTACAGAGCTGGAAACCCATTTGAACTTTTAATTTGGAATAGCAGTACTCAACTGAACTCACATCAAAGTAAATTGGCAAATTAGCTATGCATTTGTATGCAGTGCTCTCACACGTTTGTCACTCTGGGAGGCCTTGCTCAGCAGGCTCCTAGAAGCTGCCGCTCTGCTATACCGTGCTGAATGTAATTTAGATATATTGTGCTTTTGGGTCCTCCTCGTTCTCCCATTCCCAAAAGGCGTGATTGCTGGTGGAAAAATATTGAAAACTGGTATTTTTGAAGATGACTTGAGACTTCAAAAGCTCTTCCTTGCTAAGCTGCTGGGCAGCTTCCTTCCTTAAGGAAGACAGCAGAGAGCAGTGCTATAGAATAAATAGCAGCTCAGCATAACCATTACATGAAATAGATGATATGCAAGCAGGAGAAATGCTTAGGCATGGAAGTAATAAAATCCTACAACTCAAACTGGAAATCAATAGAAACAGAGGTAAACAAAGAACAATGGACAAATGTGTAAGTGAAAAGATAGATCCCATTAGTAATTTCTGACTTTTTAATCTGGGTTGTTTGTCGCTTGGTATAAATGTGCATGTTGCTCTTTATATTGCCACTGTATCATTTTTAAGTACCATTTTGAACTGCATTGCATAAATGATGTCCCTGTTATGACTTTACTGTATCACAGTATCAAATTCACTCTTTTAGCATTCCTGCTTGGATTCCACATTGAATTTCGTCGGCTACGTGATTTTCGTCCTTCATTTGTTTTGTCATCAGCGAAAATTAATTTTCTAATGTTCTGCCCTTCCCACTTTTAGACAAACAGAAAATGTCTTCTCAGCTGTGACTCACTGAAAGGAAATGAACATTCCTTCTTCCTGCAAGGTGATATTGGCGACAATAAATCCTCTTATGAACTGATTTGTCTGTTGTTTCCTAGTCAATTCACAGTTATGTGTTGAAGACCTATGATGTATCCTATGATTATCTAAAACCGGGCTAGAAAATGCTGGAAGAAAACCGTGGTTGTTTTTTAGATCTCTTGTATACATGAAAGTTTATGGGGATTCCAGTATTTTCAGAGTTACGTCTATTCAGATTTGCTATTTAAAACAACCTGATAAAATTAAGCTTCTTAAATTACAAAAAAAAAAAAAAAAAAAAAAAAAGAGTAGATTTTCAAAAATTCTGGAAACCTACACCTCTCATTGAGGTTAATAAAAACTTTAGTGTACCATACTTTTCAAAAAGATGACAAATATCTTTGGGCTGTAACGAAAAGGGGCTCCAGAGACTTAATGGTATAGACATTGCCCATCTACTGGAGCACTTGCTAACATAGAATGGTGTGTGCCAGAAGGTCCTGTTCTACTAAATACCTTATTTGCATTATAAATTATATTCAAACTACTGGTCACATAAAAATCATTCTGACTGTAAGAGATAAGTTACTAATAGAGTAACAGTCGTTGCACTAGAGCTGCAAACCTTTCATTGGACAGGACATGACAGAGTTATTCAAGAGCTAAGGGATGCTGTTGGAAGATGTTAAACTCATTTTTGCATTTCTGTTGTCATATCAAGATCTCTTTGGTTTGCTCTTTTAGGAAAGATCTAGTGTTTCAAAATCCTTGGTGTGAAAAAGCTTGATAACTTCCATACCTTGTCAGAGCAGTTAGGTTTCATACCTTAATATTTTTCAAATGCCAAGACATGTTTTGTGGAAGGATACTCTACAAATACAACAGCTTTGATTTCTAATGTGTAGTAATGCTGTCAAAGATGAACGATAACAACTAGTTGTTTAGTTGGTGCCATAAATTAGCCAAACTGCGGGGAGAGGGTTTAAAACAAACATAGGAAAAAAAATGAGAGAGAGGGGGTCCATTTTGGTTTCAGTCCGTAATGTGGGAAAACTGTGCATGACATTTACAAAAGGCCAAAGTTCATCTCTGTGGTCCTTGTATTCAGTGCAGTCAGATCCAGAAGAGGCACTGAGAAGAAACAGCTTCTTCTGCATTACTGTCCATCCACTATGTAACCACCCCCAGGTGCATCTCAAAGCAGCAAGTAAAGCTTTGGAGTGTTTCTTTCAGCAGGCTCAATCTGCAAAATGGTATCTGCTCCATGACCAAGCTGTGAAACTACTCCAAACTCATTTGGAACCTTAAAAGTGTTTTTTGAAATAAAGAGGATGAGTAACTGAAAGCATAATGGGAAGTTACTTGTACAATTCATGTTTCTGTGTGACAAAGTGAATACAAGAGAACAGGTAAAATATTAGTTGAAAGCAGATCATAGGAATGTCAGGGGTTGGAAGGGATCTTGGAGATCTTTGAGTCCAACCCCCTCCCGATGATAAGATCTACTCTACTAGAGTAGTTATTGTAAATATTTGCTTTCTTTGTAAATATTAGGTGTTTGATTTTTGTTCATTTGTTTTTTGGTGTTTGGGGGGTTTGTTTGTTTGTTCGTCTGTTTTCTGTTTTGCTCAATATTATCCCTGATATGTGCTCAATCCAAAAAGTTAATTGAAAGCTTTACAGTGTCTCAACAAGTGGTCAAGCAGCATTATGTATCTTAATTGAATTCAGAATTTAAATGTAAGCTAACTGTAGAAACCAGACTAGATTTTTTTCTTCTTTCGGGTAATAATTTGGGGAACTAATAGTTGGAAGAGATCTTAATTTGTAGATAATCCCCATTATCTCTAGCAGTTCCAAACCATCTGGCTTACTAAGGTTTCTATATAATATGAGAAATTACAGGCTAATTAACAAGAAAATATACCAAATAATACCAGAAAATAATGGAGTGATTACTGGAATGACACAGAAATGGATTTGGCATGAAAAAATGTATTTTTGAAATCTACCTTGAATTCTATTAAGATCAGGCAATTTAAATTTGGTGCAAAGGTCACCCAAGGTCACACTGGAGTGATGTTAGCCACTATTTTACTGCACTGGTGCTTATTCAGGATGCGTAAATGTGCATTATTTGTTAATTAAATAAATCTTGTGTTCCTTCAATATTGCTTCATCACAGTACACGTTCAGTTCAGAAGTGCAGAAGAACGTGGAGTTCATGCAGTGTAGTTAATGCAAATCGAGCCCACCTTCATACTTTTCTGTAGCTACCACTGAGTTCAGAGAAGCCGTAAACTGACACATAAATGCAGTCACTCGGACGCCTGGGTGTGCCATTAGTGAGGAAATCTGCACTCAGATAAGAAATAAATGGAAGTAATGTGCTGAGATTCAGTCATGTAGATACAAC
>JAAGNO010013539.1:0-40138 GCA_033439905.1 Ceryle rudis | reverse complement strand
TTTTTAAAATTGTAAAAAGAATGGGTGTTTTCCCCATCCCTCCCTTTGTTATTTTTTCTCACCAATAAGAAAAAAAGAAAAAACTATTCCAAAAAAAAAAAAAAAAAAAACAAACCCAAAACAAAAAAAAACACAACTTTTTTTTTTGGTTGTCAGTTTTGTCAGAAAAGATGATAAATTAAGTAAGATTCTGGCAAATATACACATTCTTTTTCTAATAGAAAACCATCTTATCATTACAGCAATTATTTATTTTAGTTCTGATGAGAGCACAGGTTATCACTGACTACTTTAGAAGTTTACAACACAGTTCACACAACTCCAAAAACCAACTAGATAGAATTTCAACAGAAATTATTGAGACTTCTAAACATTTGTCTTACAGATGGAAGAAGATTTCTATCATGACATGACCAGACCTTGTCAGGACTCTGAGGTAGATCTGCAACTCTGAGACCTTCAGTATCCAGGAAGCTTTCCAATTAAAAAAAAAAAAAAATCAACAGTAGGTTTTGGTTTAGTTTAAATTGCAATAATTACCTTTTTTTAACCAAAAAGAAAGGCTATGCAAGACAGTCTATATATATAAGGGAAAGAAGAGATTCTGAGAACAGCTGCAGACCATATGGGCATCCTAAAAGATGGTCCTCTGCCAAAGCTGGATGAGAGGCAGGCACAGCAGGGAGCATGCACCACCTTTTATGTCCCCAGGCCCTGCAACATACGGAAAGGCAAGGCATGTGTGCACCCTGTGACACTGTAAAAGGCAAAACCCAACTACACTGACTGTTTGGAGTGCCCATGCACACACAGTAGCCTCTACAGGTAAACAGTCAAAGGAGATGCAGACATGCAATACTGCAAAAGTGCAAAGTACTATAAATTTTCTAGGATTCCTTCTTTGTAATCTCTACGAAGTGCACTGTAACTGACACACCATTTTTTAACTAAAACCCTTATCCCCCATTGTTAATATGTAAACTAAAGAATATATTCTCCAGCTCTCCACCCAGATTCATCCTTAAACTCTTACAGTTCTACTCCTGACACTAAGCTGTGAGCAATAATCCTAAAAAACACACACCAGTTAAATTTTTGAAGATGTTACAAATTTTTACCACTTTCAATCAACAGCTCCAAAGCCCTGTCAAAAACCCAATGCAGTGACACAAAAAGGTATTACAATTATATTATATTCGTAAAAGCATTTCCTGTGTTGGCATCAGGCTGATGATTACTTTTATCTCTTGCACCAGTTACTGAACTGTGGCTAACACTGCGGTAGACTTTTCATTTCTTTAAATCCTGTAACATATTAATATCTTAATAACAGATATACATTAGTAACTTTTCTCATCTGAAGACAATCAATAGTAAACACCTTGTATATTACAGATATTTGGAAATTTAAAGAAAGAGAGAAAAAAGAATTCTTACAATGAAACAGTTCCAGCTCACCATTTCACCCAAAATATCTCACAAAGTATTAAAATAATGCGTCTGAAAACTAGCACAGAACTGTAATTTTTCAGACAGAGTGAAAATTATTTCCAAATGTACTTGGGGAAAAAAAGTGCTATCTTTCCACCCACATGAATATTTATTACTCTCTACATGATGATATAAAAAATTTGACATGAGCGAAAAGGAATAAATTATTTGATTGATGCTGGATCTCCAAATACTTTGCTTCTCCCACTTTTCGCCTTAAGATCATTACAGTTCACTTTTTAGGAAATAAAGACAAACAGAGATTACTGAAAACAAACGTTCTCCCTTCCCTTCAGTTAGAGGTCTCATTACCAAAACTAGATCTAGGCGACATAAAAAATGCAGCAGACCCAAATCCCCTAGTACATTCTTAATTTCACAGTCCTGCTCCATCTCTAAATTCGCTGCTTGTGTCACCGCTGAGCGGAGCAGAGTGGAACAGAGCAGCTGCAGTCCTCCAGCTCAGACCCAGCAACACTTTGAAGATAACACCTAAGAAGAATCAAAATCAGTTATGCAGAACTGCTGGCACGTTCACACGCAGGCGCAGGTTTCTGTGGCTTACACTGTCCTCATGACCACAGAGGTTACAAATCTGCAAGCTGCCAGAATAATTAATCTGCCCAGTAGCGCAGTCCCTGCAACCTCTTTTTTCTCAGAGCAATTGGGTCCAGATAAATTGGCCTGGCAGTGACAACATTCCGAGCCGTCACTCTCCCTTGATCCTTCTCATGGATGTGAGCCAGCTACAGAGACAAAGCGTGGCCAGTGGAAACAGGCTGCAAAAGCTATTTGGACGTAACCACCCTGCTAAGCATCTTTCCTGGGGCAGTCATGTAGTGCTTAAGGTCTTACACATTCACAGGCGTAAATGAGATGTGGTGGCCTGGCTGCCCGTGCATGGGATAGCCATGAAGCACACGGACCATAGACCTGGCACAGCTTGGAAAAACAAGATTAGCTGCAGTTGCACAGTTCAGCTGAACAATTCATGTGTGCTGTTCCCAGAGGAGGAAGGTTTTCCTGACGCTCCCCTTCTGCTGACATGCAAAGGTGCTAAGGCACTGGCACAGTCAAAACATACAGCGTGCAGAGTGATGTACCTCTCTCAGCACAGTGTTTATTCAGCTGTTTTGACGGGGAAGGCACTTTGTAAATGAAAAATTTCTCAGTTCAAAGACAGGAGATGTGCACTAAAAAAGGAATTTCACAAAAGACATCTGGAAACTGAACAGACAGATGTGCTCTGTTCCTCCCAGAGACCCTCCTGGAAGCAGTCTGCATTGGGTTTTCTGGGGTTTTTTTAAGGTCTTTCATGGCTTTTTTTTCCTTCCCCCAGTACTATAAGTCTCTATTGTTAACTTATGCATTATTTAAAAGATACTGTGTTTAAAAATAGCTCTAACCCACCAAGGGAAAATGGAAAAAGCAGTGAGCTGAAAGCCACAGCACTTCTCTCATGGATTGTTTCAGCATGCAAGACATCACAGGCTTCTCTCATTTTCATTTCAGTTTAGTACATCTCTGACATCTGCCCACCCATTTTCATCATCAAAGTATCTGAGGATAGCTCATTCCTGAGGCTGCACATTACAAGTCTCTGTGCACCATTCAGACAGCAAATTACTACCACTATAGGTCCTGGGATATGTATACTTTTTACAAAGCCTTTGGGTTTGGAAGTTCTGTGTTCAACCCCCATGATCTAAGTTCACTTATTAGGTGAGCACCTTACACTCTTTAATATGTGAAAGCCCAAAACACCCTTTCAAGTTAGAGATTGCCTGTTAACCTGCTTGGCAGACAGGAACTGAGTTACAGCGGGATGAAGGGATTTGCCCAAGACCATAAGTGAAGCACATTGTAGACCAGGGGAATTCCCAGCCCCTGGAGTGTTTCTATGGACCAGATGACCTTTGCTCTTTCTTCCACTGCAAACAACTAGACATGCGGGATGGATGGGCTAGCAAAGCAGCTCAAATATGGAGGAAACTCATGCACACCAAATGTACAGTGCACAAACAATTACTTGTAGTGAGCATCAAGCCTTCCTCAAACACAAAAAAAGATAGCTAGGATCAGAATATAGATGTCCTGGGGTGTCAGGAAGGAATTAGAAGTATCTGGGGCCAAATCAACAATGATCCTGATTCTTCATTTCATCTGTAAATTGAAGTCCAAATGAAGAGAGGCCTGGAAGTACTTAACAATATTCTGTTTATAGAAGTAGTGACACTGAGATCCACAACATGGAAAGAGCAATCCTCATATAAAAACTATGTACACATCAGAACTAAAAGACTGTTCCATACTGCAAGAGAAACTAACTCAAGCATACATATGTAAATTTTAGTACAAAACATTTTTTCTGGAGCTTAGCTGCATACTGGTTTTAGACACTAGATTAAATGGCATCTGTGCATGTTTACTCCCAAGGAAGAAACGAGAACAAAAGAAAAAAAGAAAAAACAGGTCAGGGGGTCACTGGGAGAGGCAGCAGCAGGAGTTACTCTGTTTAAAATATAGCAGGTTGTTCACATACCTCAAAATGCAAGGGATAGGTAGTTCTACTCTCAGGTATAGACTAATAGGTCGAACCTGTATGGGCAGTACCCTACATGGTAAAGCCATAAAAAGAAAAAAATAAAATAAATAAATAAAAAATCACTGTATCAATAAATGCCCAGATAGTAACAAGAGCACTCTAACAGTTTGAAAACGTATGAAACTAACCCCAAATGAACCCAAGACCGCCGAGGAACAAACCACGAACCCACACACCCACAACACCCCAACAACACCCAACAACCCCCGCACCAACCCACACCAGCAACCCCAAATGAACCCAAGACTGCCAGGGAACAAACCCCCCCACCCCTCCCCCCCCATCAACATCAAACTTCTGACAAAGACCTGGGGACAATTCAACAGAATGTAGTGAGGATTAAGCCAGTGAGGCTGCTGCCAAAATAATGACTTGATGCTTATACACTGAGGAGAATCCTAAGAGAGTCCTTTCCTTACAGCAGTTTGCAAGCATGGAGACTGTCCCCCTGAAATGACAGGTGATTTATTATATAAGTCACCCCCTTGTTACAGAGACAGCCCTTTAGTATAGAACCACCTCGCAAGTCGTGGGAGGCAGGAGAACTCAGTGAAAGAGCACACAGTAAAAACGCCATGAGGCTTCTAAACTTAACAGTAGCTAAGGACACAAGAAGAGGTGGTTTTGCATAAATATACCTGTATGGTCACCCTAAAATCTCTACTTTTTGAATACAGAAATATGATCCACAATCTTTTAGCAGAACTGTACAGGACTGATATCTGTACAAAGTGCAGCAACACTGAGTGCAACATACCACATGGCACCTGCAATTTGATTTTGGGTTGGTGAAGAAAGGTAATGCTGGTAACGACCTCTGTAGTGGAGACACCCCAAAAAAAGAGCATTAAAAGCTTCATAGTTCTAAGAGCTAAGAAAGAATATTATTCTTATTTAGAGAAGAGACGAAAGTATGATTAAAGACACGAAGACAACACTATAAACGCACACACAAAAATACTGCAAAACAACAATTAAAAATAAATTCATGAATCACACTTTTTAACTGGTGGGAGAAGACTTTAAATGGAAAGAAAAAGCAGAGGAGAAAGTGACCGGGAGAGGAAAATTTAGAAATTAGGGGAACCGCATGAAAAATTTCAACAAAGGTTTAGGGCAGGATGAAAAACATCTTTGGTTACTCAGATCCCTGTGTCACCAGCATGGAGAGAGCTCATTCTTTCCAAGTGCAAATTCAATTTGAAATTAACATGACATAAAGAAATTGAGGGACACAAATGTTCTGGGCCTGATGTCCTGGGGAAAACCAACCATATAAGAAGAAACAATGGAGCATATGAGCTAAAAAGATAGTCAGGCAGTCCCTAGGGAAGGAGAGCAATGTCATGCTGCTTTTGACGTCAAGCCAAGCAACTGCAGTACTCATAGTGGTAGAGTTCAAAGAGGTACATGAGTAAAGGGCAGACCCTCCTGCTTCCAGTATCCTCCCTAAAGATGAATACTGTCTAATCCCAGAGACCCATCATATTGAGTATCATTGAGCTGAAGAAAAAAATTATCACAGTGTACCTGCACTGAAACTTAAAACTTCTCCAGCTATACTGCTCAAGGTGTTACATGTGACTGCTGACAAGCAGAAAACAGCATTTGGGTTAATGGCAAACAGCCAGGCTCAGAGTGATACCAGGAGAGCAAAAAGGATGTATTCCTATCTCTCCCCCCAAAAAAAATTAGAATGCATAATAAAATAATTGATCAATAGAAGTAACACAGGAATAGGAAAGAAGCAATGGAAGAAGCAATAGCGGTGACAGGTAAATGCTTGCACCAAGTTAAAACAAGGACAGAAAAAGCAAGCAACCATTTTCTAAGCTCTCTGAGATCTAGCAGTAACAGTATGAGAAGGAAGATGACAGTATCAACATGGAAGCATCAGCTGCCTTTTCTGCAGCACAGATGCACTGATGCTGAAAGAGGACAAAAGCTGTGTGATATTTTGGCAACCAAACCTCCTTAAAGGGCAAGGGAAGAGTCAGCTGAAAAATACAAGGTCCTGTTAATTTATAACTGGGCACTGGTTGAAAAACAAAGATGCCATTTTTCAAACGTGGTTAAAACTCTCCTAGTTTCTTACTGGATGTTCAGCTTGACACTTTGGAGGTGTTGGCATTATTTTAACGATCTTTTTTCATATCAAAATTTTATGTTTAAAATATTCTTTTGTTTTAAAAGGAACTTCTGACATTTTTAAAACTTTTAAAAACTTGTAAAAAAACCCCTTTTTAAAACATTTTGCAGTTAAAAAAACCCAAAACCAATAATCCTGAAGACATTAAAGCTGTACTAAGGGAGGAAACTACCTTTCTATAAAGGAGACTGGGTAGAACCATTCAATCTTGCTTTAAAGAGCTTCTATGGATCCCTATCAGAAAAACAAATTCCATTTGAAAACACTTTTTAACATACTAATTGTCCTGAGACAATCCTTAGTATCTCATTGATGATTATACCAAAGGTCAATGAAAGCACCACCTGGGGCTTTCATGCACACCACTAAAATCAACCCTGGTATTATATTAAAATAACCTCATTACCCATTGTTATACAAACTGGGAATATGATAAATTTATCTGCAAATTATTGAACAGGGTCACAGTTTTAATAGTAATAATTATTTCACCACCTATCTGAAGTATCTGTAAGAAAAAGCAAAGAATGAAGAAAACAGCAATTCATAAACACAAGTTTTATCTGTTCACACCCTCTAAATTAATACACTAATACACTATTATAATGACTATTATACTAGTGTCTAATATATAATATTGACTAATACATTAATTTAGGGACTATTTAGTCACTACACTAGCAAATACTGGTTTTTCCTCAGACTTAATCTGAGCAGCTGCCACAGTTTACTAAAGGCCTTCTCTCAGTTCAGCATCATTTTTCACATACTAATAGACACCTAAGGAACCAAGGCAGCTAGCAGACCTGTTTGTAAAAAAATCCCTGCTTCGGCTGATTGCAGAAG
Source organism: Ceryle rudis (assembly GCA_033439905.1). Classification (NCBI taxonomy): domain Eukaryota; kingdom Metazoa; phylum Chordata; class Aves; order Coraciiformes; family Cerylidae; genus Ceryle; species Ceryle rudis. The sequence goes on along the minus strand of JAAGNO010013539.1, from coordinate 33,047 downwards.
AAACTGAAAATCAGGTTTCTCACATCCAGGACAACGCTCTGAACACTGACTGGGTTTTTGGAAAGCTTTTGATTTGCTATACATACTAAACAACCATCATGCCTGAAAGGCAAATTCTGTAGCAAACTACTCTGGGCCCCCAGCTGGGCTGGCAAATTTGGTCCAAGACCTACATCAGATACTGGGAATTCTCCTTCTTATTTAATGGGGAAACGTGTAGAAACACAGAAACCATTCTTACTCCAGCTTCAGTTTCCTGACAGCAGCATTACCAGTTTACCTGCAAGCAGGCAATCCTGCCTTACCCATTTACAGCAGCATAAAATTAGTATCTGTTGGGAAATACCTAATGCAGCTTCAGCCTTTTATCTACTCCAGGTGGTTCCTCTATATATTGGATTATTCCCCTCTTCTGGCCTTGGCAATTTCAGTTCCTTTGTCTCATGGCTCCTTTGTAGTGAACTGGAAGACTGGTTGCCATATGGTCTAAGAGGAGGAGGATTCTTGATTTCTGACGTGCTCCTCTGCCAGTTCTGCTGCTGACAGCTGAGAGGTGCCTTCCCCACCTTGGTATTCTGCCTCTTCCCTTAAGTAACCACAGTAATCCACAGCAGAGGTTGTTAGCTACAGTCAGAAACCCCAAGGAAAATGTGACTGCATAGTTACAATACATTAACAACGCATTAAAAATGCAGATTAAAAATTATATCAAACACACTATCCCAGTAAACATATCTGTAGCAGTTTCTACAGATAGCTGGTGTTTAAGGTCATTCTGCTCTGGTTAGGGTGTTAATTGTAAATGCACACTTAAAAAATCCTAAATGCTTTGGTTAGGTGACAGCTGATCTCAGGGTCTGGGATCTCAAAGGTGCTCAAACATTGGCTTCTTATTCCCATATAGTATTTAGCTCCTTCTGTTTGGCTTTCCAAGGACAATTGAAAGAGACTTGTTAATGCTGGTAACTGCTGTACTTTGAAAACAGGGAGATACGCGTTCCTGGAATAAAGGATTCAGCAAAAGGAATTTCAGTTCCAAGGCCAAGTTCTTTTTTTAGGATGCTTGCCTGCAGCTTCGGCTGAAGTCAACCAGAACTACTAATGTTCATTCAAGGGCAAAATTTGACATATAACATTTATTTTATGCTATACACAAGTCTAAATTGGGTAAATATGAAAGGCGCAACTGAAAACTAGTTATTAGGTTTGGATAAAGCAGAACTGAAAGGTAGCAGTTGTCCAAGTGCAGGAGCATAATTTAGTTTGCCACGGCCCATGTGCAGTTCCATTAGCATCTTCTCCTTTTTCTGCTGGGGTGACACAGCTGACACAACACAAGTGTATTAATACATCTTTAAGCTGTCCAAATTCACAAGCATATTTCTGCCTAGAAATAACAATGGACTAGTGGTTCAAAAGTATGGAGAACAACTCATTACTTGACAATTCCCCAGACATTCCCCAAGTCCCCACACTGTCAATTAGGTAGCACTATGGCAGTCTTCCTTCTCCCAGCGTGAGTGAGAAGGAACTTGCATTACCAGCAACACAGGGCAAAGGGATTATGTCCACAGTGATTTACAGTGACTTGCAAATGATTCTGAAAACAGTTTAAGGCTGCTTTCAACATCCCAAAATCACTGAAAATGTCTACATTTTCTCCTTGTTGAAGGTCAGCATGAATACTGTCTTATTCCTGCTGGCACAGTAAAGTGTCAGCATGTTGTCTTCATGTTGCTGCTTTAATATCTTCTCCGTGACAGAAAGAGTTGCAGCAAGAATAACAAAACAACAAAAATAGTCTCAACCATACTGTCCTAAACCAATGTAGTTAAAGCCCAATCCTTTTTTATGACAGACTGCAAGGACCAAGCAGTAATTGCCTTGTGCTTCTCATGTTCATTTCATGAGAAATGTGAGTTGCTCTCATGAATTATCTGCATGACTATTCAAGGTGCAAAAACTGAAACCAGAATAAAAGCAGATTATTTGCTTCCAAAAAAAAAAAAAGCAACCACCTTTTAGAATTTATCTGCAAAAGGAATAAAAGTAGTGAAGATTTTACCCCTCTGAAGTGCCTCTTGTTCAATCTGCACATTTGGGGTAGAGGGCGAGACAGAAATGGAAAACAGGAAATTTGAGAGAATCCTGCAAGGAGGCAGGTACGTGTTCAAGTACATTGCTCATATAAGAGGCCAAGTCTAGAATTTGCATCACCTCTATCACTTTACTGTCTGCACACACAGACAACATCTAGAAAATTCTCATGTAAATAACAGTCTTTCTGTGCTACTATTAGGAACAGAAGCCATGCAAGAATAACTTCAAGTGTTAAATGCAAACCTACCTATGAAGAAAGAGGAAGGGCAGAAACACTCTGTGTGCTTGCATATACACATTCGCTTATTAACAAACACAAAGGAAGTTATTTAAGTTGGTAATACAATATTTGTGAAGAACTGTCAGAGAATACACATTTCTTTAGATTCTCTGACTGAATGATCCGACTGAATATTCCAACTGAATTATACAATTAGCTAATAGTACAACTGTACCAGTCTAATCCATTGGCATTACAGCATGGACCAACATAAAAGCTATCACAGTGATTCAAAGATAAATATGTATCAACAGACTAAACTTTTTTCTTTCTTTAATTGAATAGCATTTTCTGTACAAAGTCCAAAGTCAATAGAAACAGCAAGTTCTCAGTATCCCTCAAATTTATCTCACACTGGAGCTTAGGGAGACATTCAGTATTCTTCCTTGTTTGTGCTTAGATGAAAAACTTGGGTTTAGTGAAAATTTGTATGAGATTTTAAGGAAGGAGGAAAATAAAATAAAGCTTTTCAAACAATATATTTGAATGATGAGTCCATCCAGGAATAAAAGCCTGAGCAAGTTTACAAAGGAAAAAGTTTACATTAAAAAAGTTAACAGGTCACTTAGGAAGAAATGCAATAGCACCTCATGCCCTGCACAGGCATAAAGCCTTAATGCACTGGGTTATCAGAAGCATTATTATTAAAGATAAGACCATTCTGTGCTATATGCTAGTATGTACCTGCAAGGAACTAGGACTTCTTGAAACAAGTTCGGAAAATCCAAAAGTATAATTCCCAGAAAGATTAAGCAATTCCAAAGACTAAATAAAGTTGCACTTCTTTATTTTCTTCCCCACTGTTCCCACCATCGTTACAGGCACTATCTCAACATACATGATACCAAAGTCATTGGGTGCCATTACAAAGGAGGTCTCCAGGACACTAGTTTTGTGCTGCTGTGCACTTAACTTTCTGAGGTCAAATCTACTCCCCCCTAGCCCAGCTTTACATATGCATCTGCAGGAAGGAGCGACTGGGCATCAGGGACAACCCTAACTGCTTCCACAGGAGAAAGGCATGGATATGGGTCACCCTCTCCTTTTCTTCGGAGTACTCCCTTCTCACTCCAGCAAAAAACAAAAGCAAAGTATTTGTAGATCACCAGGCAAGTGGACAAAAAATATTAAAGTGGCTCAAGAGACCTTACGTAGGGAGGAAAAGGAATACATCTCAGCATTCATTTCTATTCAGTCTGCAGGAAAATACTTCAACTCCTCAGGAAGACTGGATCAGTGGGAAGATCATAGTAAGTGCCTGAGCACTGACAAAATGCAACCCAAACGATACGCTTTTAGTAAAGCAAGTTTATTATCGCACCGTATTTCTGTTGACTTCAATACTGCAAAAACACTAAAATGATACCACCTCTCCCTATCTCAGCATCACTTGTTGCTTTTCAGACATCTACCACCAACCCTTTCCTGTCGTCTGTCCTTGAAATCTGCTACCAGTAGCTTTACCTGTCAAGCTTTTGGAAGTAAACCACACAGCACCTTCATATGAAATGCTCAATCACTTTGTTAGAAGTATAATCATAAAAAAAGGCTCATCTTTTGCCCTTCAGGTAAACCCACAAGTTTTTATACTGGTGAAACAACCAACTGTGAATGTGTGGGATAAATGAAGCAGAAATTGTTAGTGACAAGTAGCAACTGATGATGTGAAATCCCACACTTGGTATCTGAAGGTCTGCATTCAAATGTGGTTAAGACCTTACCAAGCTAACTTAAATCACACTTTCATGAGAAGGGCAGAAACGGCATCACTCCACAAACCTGCATGCCCGGGCCTAAAGTGCTTCAATTCTGCTGTCCGGATAGAGCAGGACTGGAACAATGGCAAACTCAAATGACCTTCAGAGTTCAAAATCCATAAAAACACATGCAAGAATCTGGTCATCGAGGGAGTGGCAGAACTTTATGTGTATCAGTCCCTAGTCTTTTATATTGCCAGCTGCAGAATTATCCCAGTTATACCACCAAAAATGGAAAATAAACACATTCAGTAAGAAATGATGAATTGCATCTTTTGAATCCTCAGAGGCAAAAGGAAGAGCAAAACACGAGTACAGTGTAGCTGCCTAATTCAAGTGGCAACACAGGACATATTTGCAGGCCACTGGAACATTATTCTATCTCTTGCTGCTGCAAAATTTTCAGCACACCAGAAATCCATTAGCAGTGATGTTCTGGCAAACCACCAAAAAGAAATATATCCTCTTATACCAAAAAAAGAAATTAAGATCAAAGAATGATTATGGATAAGTACAAGCTAAAGATCAGCAAGCTCACCCAGAAAATACATTGTAATGTAAGATTTAACAATTCTTCCAAAAAGAGAAGGACAAAAGAGGCCCTCTAACTTTGTATCAAAGCAAAAGCTGTGCATATATAAATGAAAAGCACCAGCCACCATTTTTCATTAACACTGGAAATGTTTTATATTAATCTCTTTAGCTGGACTTAACAGCTTCTGTACAGTATCATATTCAGCTTGATCTTGCCGTTTCTCTGCAGCTTCACTTTTTGTGATTTCCACTTACTGATGAGCAACTTACCAGAGTCAATAACAAAAAATTATTCTTTGGCTAATTTCTAGGAAGTTTTCTTTGTAATTAAATTGGCCACTAGACATACACAAAAATGCACTGACAATCTGATTCCTTTGTCTAGATTCCTGGCTCTGAAGTCATTGGGAGAATTCCTTTGCTTCCTAAAATTAAGTAAAATAGAGGTGATGCTAAAACACATGGCAACATAACAAAAAGCTTTTTGTCCCTTCAGTGAGATTTAGAAACACCTATCCCTCTAGGAAGTGGAGATACATCTGAATTTCCTTACTACTTTGCTCTGAAAACCTGTGTAACTCCATTATAGAAACATGTCAAGCTCATTTTTTCTCCTTTTCTCTCACCATAACTTCATTGACTACTATCAAAATTTGACAGACCAAACGGAAAGTGTGATTCATTAAAAGAGTAATAATAAGCAGAGAACCAATTATAATTTTACTGTCGCCTCAAAGGCTGTCTCTGTGAAAGGAAGACTGAATGGGTGCCACAATAAGTACCACATTTACAGTGAGAAAAAGCACAGTTTTGCTCTAATGGAATTGCTTTGTAGGAGGACAATCTTTAAATACCTTTTTTTGGCTGGCTGGCTTAGGCAGTACCAAAAAGATATCAAAAATTCAGAATCTTCAGAAAGACATGGTGATTTTTTTTTTTTCTTTTAAAATTATGTATTAAGTAATCTTTAAAATGATTTAGAGTCTCAGAACTGTCCCTACAGTTTATCTGATAACACACAGCCAGGGGCTTGACATGTGTCATGCCTTTGGGACATGAATGCTTTCACGTTGCTCTTCTGAAGCAAAAATCATATATTTGATATTTAGGCCAATCTGCAACATGTCATTGGGAAGGGTTTTACTTTAGGGGATGAGTACATCCCATACATTTGTAACTCCCCAATAGATTCTTCAGCAAGAGCAAGGATATTTGGTATGAGGTAAATAGCAATGGTTAAAGAAAAAATTTGGCTAAAAAGATGGATTTTAAGTGGGTTTATTTCTTTGGAGAAAGGTGGGAAGAAAGATCAAGAAGAAAAATGGTTTGTTTCTTTTTAATTGACCTTTTACATCTCAAAAAAGGGAAGCCCAGTTTGGAATTGATATCTCTTTGCAGATCATCTTTAATAAAAGTACATAATTCTTCGACTCACTGTGTACCACACCACAAGACAGCATTTTATTTCTTTTGGGATGGAAGAAATAAAGTAAATGGAACAGAATGAGGACACATGATAAATACTCTCTAACATTGTTTTGTCATTTAGAAATAAAAGTATTATCATACAACCAGTCCGTCAGTCAATTGATAAAGGGATCTTTTTTGGCCTATATGAATTTATTTGTATTTTCTGTTAATACAAGCAGATTCCATACTCCTTCATTAGAACACTTGTAAAGAAAGAGGAAAGGGATTAAAAAAAAAAAAAAAAGGGGTATTTTCAATAACATACCACAAACCAGCCACATGCCTCACTGTTTCTGTTAGGACGATCTGACTGTATGTTTTATTAAATAATTTCTTAATATATCAGTGCAAAGTAAACTGTTCCCTATTTCTGTAAAACACGTTATTTTTAATGCCTTGTTTGATAATCAGTATAAATAAGGTATCTTTCATGGCTACATTGATCTACCACTATTTCATAATAGAACTTAAGTCAATAAAGAACTAAAACAAAACAGGAAGCAATTAGGTACTTGGAGAATTTCAGAGACATACCGAATTCTCTTCAAATCAGAAGATTATTTAAAAGGAAAATTTGATTATTGTTAATTGAAAAAAAACCCAGGCAATTAGATGGATCATTACAGCAGCATCACAGTAACAATGAATCACAGACTGTAAAGTCCAAAAGCCTGGAAAGTATCAAGGGTCCAGCTGTTTGAATTGAGGTAGGATCAGGTCATAGCCAAGCCAACCCTGATCTACAGTACGTCAACATATAAAGAGTATATTTAGGTTATATGCAAGAAGTTAAAGGTTTACCAGCAGGGTACTTGTCAAAAATAACTTTTAACATGCTTGTCTACAGTTCAGAAGCATCCTCTGTGGGGGACATCTCCGATAAAAGGCTCAGCCCATGGTGCCAGGGAAAAGTGGTGTCAGCAGGATGGGACACAAAACCCAAAGGCTTCCCCAGGGAAGCACATCTGGCTTCCTTGGTCACAGGACCACTGACAAAAGGGAAACAGGGCCATAGGCAGGATCTGTAGTTTCCTACTAGATTTGCTAATTGGTGCTCCAGGATTTGGAAACCTGATTTTCACACATTTACAAAGAGGAAAGAAAGCTCCCCATAGGGAGAGGTCACTATTCTCAGTGCACTTCTCATGCTAATACAGCCGGGAAGAGAACTGGAGCAACATGTGTGAAACCTTTCAAAGGAAAGTGCAGAATTTGGTTTGTTTGTGGTCTTCTTCAAGGGAACAAACTTTCTACACTAACAAAAGGACAAAACAGTCTGGAAATGAGGCCAGCAGGTCCCAAACAAATGAAAACAATTACATTAAAGACTAACACCATAGAGAAAGTCTGTTGAAAGAAGCCTGTTTCTAGCCACTGAGTGAGGAAATGTGAGCACACCCGTCTTGAATCTTACTAGAAAAATGCATTAAAAAATGCTACATGAAGGTGACACAATGAGAGAAACAAATGGCAATAAACTTCAAAGGCAGCACCTTAGCTCCGTAACTGATGATGCAAAGAAAGCAAACGAGTCCATTGCTTTGATACAGTTTGTATGCACAAGTCAGGCAATGCTATTTGCCAGGTAAGATGTTCCATATGTTAACAACATATTGTTTTAATACTGTCTGTTGATTCAGTTTCTGGACTAAAACCACATTTATTAAGTAGAACCACTATCCAGAGGAAGAGGGCTGAATAATCTATTCCTCATGTAAAGACCCTGCAGAATTAAAGCCCGTGAGTTTGTACACTGATGGTTATTCAGCCATCTGTTGGGTTGTCTGTTTCCCCACAGAAAACCTAACAATTTCTACTCTTTTCATTCTCTGTATCTTCATTCCCAGATCCATGCATCACTTGACTCCTTGTCTAGAAAGGGGAATTCCAACTCATTTCACTGCTTAGCTGAGGAAAGTATTTGAGCTCCAAGCTAAAAGGCCCACAGCACTTCCTGTCTCTGTAAGTGCTATTTTTTAATGCAAACATACAGAAAGTCATGATGCCAATGTAGTTTTCAAGGACAAAGTAAAAACAGCGCAGAGCAACTGGGCAACACAGGGAGAGGCATATAAAGGGAACTGTATGAGCAGGAAGGCTGCTGACTCAGAGGAGATGCCCTATAAATGACAGCAGAGAAAATACATGCTAGTCACATTCCAGTTCATGCATTTTTCTGTTTACTATGCTCTTCATGTCTTACTCTGATCAGTATTTATACATAATAATTCATGACTAGTAGTGTTGTAGACACAGCAGTTTGAGAAGCTAAGTGACAGCAAATAAATTTAAGATAATCACTTTTATTAGACCAACTTGTATGGCTTTTGCTTGCTTTTTTAAACACAGATCTTATTCTAGCTGTTACACCATAACCAAAAATAGAAATAGTTGGAAAGGCCAATGGCTTGGGCTTTACGATTTACAGAAATGTCAGTAATATATAATAGAATCCAAACAATCAAGTAGAAACTCTGGTACCCAAACTAATGTTAGCATATGAGGATATAATTCCATTTCAACAGTAAATCCAGAAATTACACTTTGACCATCATAGGCACTTTGTAAATGCTGAATCAAAAATACTATTACTTTTCTTTTAAAAATCTTTCATAATGGCTAGAGGTCATCTGATTGTTCAGGTTACTCAGCACTTAGAAGGTGGTGAATTCACAGGCACTGAAACAAGTTAAACAATTTGACTCCCTAGTTTAAGCCATTTTACTTTAAAGAAGATGCTAAAGATAACACATGATTGATGTATACATGAGGTATCTCTTTCTATGTGTGTAAGAGATATAGTTCCTAAGTGATGTGTTAATCTAAGGACTGTCATCAAGAAAGAAAAACATTGTAGTAATAGAATTACAGTATCTTCCCAGAATAATTAAAATTTTTCTTCCTACTCACACACTCAAAAATATACAGTAATACATTTTCTATAATTATTTTTGTGTCAAAAAAAAAATCAGACCACGGAAAGGCAATTTACTCAGTGCTGGTAATTCCGTATGTTTTAATTACTCCACTATAAACCAACAAATATTGCTTCCAACAAATGTAATTACCTCAAAGCAGTAAAATATTCTTTATCACATCTATTGAGAGGAAAAAAAAGGACTGACCTTTTCAGAAACATTTTTAAAGGGCTAGGAAAGGATCTTAGGAGTGGATGCACAGCTTTTGTATACACAGATACATGTTTTCAACTGTTATTTTCCTTACAAGTCAGAAACCACTGAGCTTTAAGTGGTGGTTCAGAAACATCAGGAGAATTATCTCACAGATGCTTAGGACTACCCTACAGTGGTGCATTTGGAAATAACAGATGAATGAAACCAATTACCTTTCTTGTTCTCATTTTAACCATAATGCAAATTAAGCACTTGCAAGCATTTCTCAGACATCACTTAAACTTTCCATTTCTCCATCCAGTTGAAATTAGTAGCAAACCTGTGTTAATTCAACAGCCTTTATCAGTAATTGATACAGAAATTTCTTAACCTAAACTAAATTATAATACTAAAAAATAAAATTTAACAGAGTTATCAAAAGCAATTTACCTTTACCAAAAGAATTCTTAAGCATGATGGAACATTACACAAAACAAATTAAAGGAAGATAAACTTACTGATAACCAACATAGGTTGACAAGAAAAAATTTCCATAAAAGTAAACCTACTATTTTTTTTCTATAGGATTGCAAATTCAATAATAGTAATGATATAAGAAGATCAAAGAATACAGTACCTATTTGACAAACTGTAAATTCTAAGCTTGGAAACAGGGAGTTGAAAAGAATAAATAAATAAATAACTCTTGGGAACTACCTAAAGAGGTATCTCAATTAGAAATCGAAAGGTTGTGCTACCTTTATGCGTGACACTGACAAAATGCAGCACTCCGTCTACAATTCAGCAAGGATACTGATAAACTGGGGAGGTCAGAGAAAAAGCACAGAAATGATTAAAGAACTTAAAAGATTCCATTTGCTCAGGATCCAGGAGCTCAACCTATTTACTGAAAAAAAAAAAGGCGGCTGATAGGCTATACATATCAACATACCAGCACAGGGAGAAAACTCAACCCTACAAGGTTTTTTCTGTCTAAAACTGATGTTCAGACTTTTATCAGTGCGGATAATTAACTACTCAAAGAGTTCATATTTTAAAAAATTCTTCATTCCCACACTTCTTCAACACAAAACTGGGAAAACACCCTTAAAGGCAGGAATACTTAGTGATGATGCTACACAGTTCTAACTGCATAATCCCAGGCATTCTCCCTAGCTTCAGGATATGTTTAGTGATACACTAATAAAAATCTTTGGGTTTGTTTTTGGTTTTTTACTTACCTTTCTTTGTCTTTTAGCCCAAACAGAATCAGTGAGCAGAAATCTCTGCAGAACAGACATTTTTCATTAAAGATTTAAAAAATCCTATAAGCCATTCAAAACCTGCTTGTACAAAATATGTGTTAGCTAAGCATATTAATGCAAATGGAGATGCAGAATAACTGCCTCCCAGAAAAAAAAAAACCAATCAAACTTTCAAATTGAACAACAATACCAGAGAGAAAGTGATTCTTAAGTCTGGTTTGCAGTTGTGACCATACTAATTTTTTTCACCATAGACTGGGAGAGGGGAAAGAAAAACTCTGCAAAATGGGGTTCTGAAATAACAGTCCTGTAGTGTTAGCTGGGGTTCTGATCACAGGGCATATGATAAACATCACTTAACAAGTAATTCAGAAATTGTGCAGAACGTGATTCAGTACCCCATTCGGAAGACTTGAACCCAGTCTATATCGTGCTACCTATAAATTGGTACTAAACATCACAATTACATTTTCAGAGCACTCTCATACAGTGGGGAAAAAAAAAATTAAAAAAAATTAAAAGGGCATTAAGTAAGAATCAGTTACCAAAATGTGATCATACCCAAGTAGGGCTCCTCACCCTGCATGCACGTGGCATGAATTAGAAAAGTGAGCAGAGCTTGAATTCTCTTGATCCCGATAAATTCCAGCTGCTAGTGAGAACAATTGGGACTGTGTGCAGCCAAAGCATTCATTAAAATAATTAATAGGGGATTGAGTTGGACTTTAGGGACACCCAAAACAGCTTAAAGAAAGAGCTGCTCCTTCTCAGGTTTGATCTGACCATCACTTACCCCTTCCAGTTATCAAAACAGTTACTGGGAGTCATTGTAAGAGTAACTGAGATCATAAAGCACAGAGTATTTTCAGTCCAGGAATGGCAGATGGGTCTTCTCACACCTGGCAGCATAACCCAGGAGGTCACACCACATCACGAGCCCCTCAACAATACACGTGTCCTGCAGGTGTGACCAGAAAGAGCGCAACACTCACGGGGCTTCCTGGGAGATTTACCAGGAATTATAATAGTCAGAAACAGTGTAATTTTAAGAATATGCTTTTCATTTACAGCTTGCATGACACATTGATATTAGTGCTGGGGACCATTTGCCAACAGAAATTACAGGCAATGTTTCAGCAGTTTGTCTCATGAAAAAGCTGGCACATGTCTGTCAAACTGCCTTTTATTTTGCTTCTGTTTTCAGGATTTCTTTAATGAAGTTTATGATCTGATTCTGTAAGGTTTGCAAAACTCTAGTTAAAAGACACTCCTAATAACCATTCCCCACAAGGCAAGAGGAATGTCTGTATCCTTCTCAGAATCCTTCTCAGCAGAAGCTTCAAAGAACATTCAGCAGCAAGGGAAAATAATCAATTCCTGGAGTGCCAGGAACCTTCCAGCATTGCTAATCAGAAATTACTTAAATTAAGACTGAAATATATAAAATACCTATTAATATTTTCTGAAGAAGCATTTTTGCATTTGCCTATCTTTTGATAAACTAAGACAAAAGCATATTTATTTTCCACATAGAGAACAGAGTGATGGCAGAGTTTTTATAAACTGCCTCATTTGAAATCTTTCAGCCTTTTCAATGTGATTGATCATCACAAACATGGATTTATATACAGTGTTGGTACTCCTCCAGGACATGGTCAGGTGCTCAACAGGAATAGAAGATGTGCAAGCTTCCTAACAGTGTAGGGTTTCTGAGCACATCTTGCCCAGCCTACTACTTCTTTATAGATAATTTTCCACTAACGCATGGATCAGAGAAACTAAACTTGTGTTGCAAGAAGAGAAAGCAGGTGGCAGTTATGCTCCACCCTAGGGACTGAGTGTCACCAGGAAGGACAGAAGAGTTCTGAATTGCTAAATCTAAGCTTGAAATCCTTATTTCTGCTTGTGAACCTTCAGAGCACTTTCCCATCACCACACTGCACCTCAGAAGTAACCACAATTCAGACTCGGGCTCAAGAAATGCTCTCTGCTCATCTACATGACAGGAGACACCAGAGTCCTCATATGAAGGATGATGCTGCATCTAGGACAGGCATTGATCATCTTTCTTGCCTTTTGTGGCTACCATGAAGTAAACCTGGGGTGATCACCCTGTGCCAGGGCCCATCCATACTCCAGACAAGCACAGGTACTGTAGTTTTCCCAATTAACAACCTTGAAGCATGCTCTCTCTCAAACCAGCCCCAGGGTCACAGCTTGCTTTGGGCCAATATGCCATTGGGTTTGTGCTGCATCACATGTAGATGAACATGCCCTGGCCCAGGTGCCCTCAGACAGATCCACGTGGCCTGTAGGATCAAAAGGGCCTCAAAGAGGCTTTCAGAAAAATGTCCCATTTTCTGGTGAGCTCTGCTGCTTAATCACGTAATTACAAGCCAAGCTAAGAGTATAAACGGTCATGTGTCTGCATTAAAGAAGAAACGCATTGCATGGAAAAATAAATAGCCATTTGCTGAGCCACAGATGCCATCACAGCATTAAAAACTTCAGGAGGAAGGAATTTCAAAATAAATAAATAACCACACTTATTTGCTATGCAACTCCTGCACAGTTCTGGTTTGATGGCTGGATCTCGACATGTGCTGGAGGAGAGGAGGCTGTGAGCAGAACTCGCCTGCGTGGCCCGGCAGTCAGTGCAGCCCCAAGTTTGCCAACGTTGAAAGCAGCACTAACAAAAACAGCCACAGAAAACAGCTCCATTAGATGCAGCCCTGAACGCAGGGCACCAAGGCAATGGATTCATAACACATCGATGCAGCTAATGCATTCCTACCCTTTGCCAAAGGGATTGAACCTTTTAAAAATACAGATGATTTGATCTGAAAGCTCCTTTGTAAATACTTCAGCCATTTGAACGGGAAAAAAAAAAAAAAAAAAAAAAGAGAAACACTGTATCTTAAAAAAAGTTAACTGTGAAGACACTGTGGCAACTCAGGGGAAAAAAGGAAGAGAGAAAGAACGATGACAGATATGGAGAAAATAGCACCACCACTGCAGAGAAGGAAACAACACTGTAATTATACCAGCTTCTTTTTCCTTTTTATTATTATTCAAAGTAATGTTTCATTGTATCTCACACCTGCATTTATTGTGAACAAATACACATTCAAAACTGCTTAAGATCCAAAATGAGCAAGAAGAAAGCATGCGGGTTTCAATGTTAAATTCAATTGCCACACTGTAATGCCAGTTGGAAGGTTATTTTTTTCTTCCTCCCACTTGCATCCAGGACTGGCAGTACACTCCCACCCTGGGCCTTAGCTTTCCTCATGTCTGAAATGTCAACGCAAGCTCTGCTTTTTGATTTCCCTGCCCACCTCACGTATCTTCCCAGCTTGTTTCACTGTAGGTATCAGCCCTTGGTGGCAGGCCAGTGTTGCAAGAGGTGGCAGAGGAAAGGCCCAGGAAAGCAAAGCTGCTCCAGCTAACATCCAGACTCAACTGCAACATCTCTTTTGGTGAAGTGAACAGATTACACAGAGTATTGTGCAATGGGGGAAGACAGAGGCAAGTAAGAGACCATAAACATTTCTGTCAGCCTCAACTGTCGGTGTACAAAAAGTTGACAAGAAAAAGGTTGCAAGAAAAACAAGAAAAATTTGTGGTATCTATGACAATGGAAGAGGGGATAACTATTCCTGCCAGAAAAAGAAGAGAAATAAATGTGTGACTCTTCAGAGAGCTAAGTACAGAGATGGAAAACATACAAACATAACAGAATACCAAATACAAATGGGTACATAACAAGGGGATGTAGAACAAAGCACAAGAAAATGCAGTAGAGGAAACAGAGGAACTGATTGTCAGATAAAAAGATAGATATGAAGAGGGTAGAGAAAATAATGCCCACAAAGAAAATCTGTTTACAAAAAGACATTATGGAGCAGGACCATATTCTACTTTCTGATTCTTTTTAAGCTGTTTGCTACTATATATATTTTTTTTTTCTCCATAATTTGGGGAACCATATAGAAGAATGAACACTTTCTCTGTGACTGTCCAGCACTGACACTGTAACCAGAGATGATGCTCAGATACGCTCAAACATATGAGCCACACACAGTGACCTTTAAACAACAGGGAGACTGCAAGAAAGGAGACTGACAAAGGCAGGGAGAGTCTCTCCTTCCTGACAACCTATGTATTTTAAATTATTTCCCCCCCCCCTCTGTTCCCCATACTTCCTTTAACATTCCTCAAATGTGTATTATGCATAAAAGCACCACAGAAGCCTACTTCAACATGCTTTTGATATTAGCTGAGGTTCAGTTATAAATAGTAAGCTAATATGTTTTCAAGAGGAAAACTAAAATCTTAAAACCTTGCTCCTTTCAAGCATTCAACTACTTTTCAATTACAAGGCTACTGTAGGCCGAATTTGAAAATCACTGTTAAAAAAAAAAAAATCGTGCTTTTCTCTCAGGACTCACAGAAAATAAATACAGAATATAATATGGAGCATAAGATCTGCAAGAGAAAAAAAATATATATACAGCCTTCTGAATAGAATATATTTGTTCACAGGAACAATACTTAATACATTTTAAACATTGCTCCAGCATACTTGTCACTCTTTGTACTTGATGATCTGCAAATGTTATTTCAGAAGCAGTTTAAAGGTTGATTTAAATATCATGATAGAAGCGAAACATCTTAATTTCCATACATCCTTCTTGTTTTCATTTTGCAGAATTTGTGATGGGACTTTTCACATCATATAAAGCACAGCTCTTTAGGAAAATCTCATGTTTAAGTTTGATTCTGACAGTCTTAAGAACAGTAAGAACACTTTTTGACAGTCTTACAGAAATACTGGTCTAATATCATAAAAGTCAACAAAAGAATGAGATGAAAATAGGATCCAGTCCAAATTAAATTTTAATTATACGTGTTTGTGTGTTTATGTGCACATGTACATGTGCGTAACCAAAAAAATCCACCTACAGAGAACCGTTCCTGTTCATAAAATCACATCCTTAACTTGTCTTTCCATATTAGTAAATGTGTTTACTTTTACTAAGATGACATGAAACTCATACTGCAAGGTAAATCCTGACCTTTCAGAAACTAACCGTGATCACACCATTAATCTGCCATCCCAAATTCTGCAACCTACTCTCACTAAGGTATAAATATGTATATAAAACTGCTATTTTCAACAAACACTTCAATGTTGTGGACTTGGTGCTTTCCAGCAGGAAATTCTTCCTCTAGAATCCTTTTAAAATTCATGTTATAAAACCACACTTCTAAACCAGCCTCTTTTTCTCTCCTTCCAGCAACACAGTGTCCCTGCCATCTGTAACCAGCAAGGATTCACATCTGGGTTTTAACTCATGTCAGTGCACATAAGGGAATTGCCACTGTTTAAAATGCGTTTATAAGTGAAAAGAACCTGAAACCTGAGTGGCTTCCACTGCAACCTGAACAGTTCATCTTTACAGCCAAAAAATTTGTAGCAATTGAGCACAAACTCTTACACTGAACCATGCAACATTGTGTTCAATTATTAGGAGATTAATTACTTAACAAAGCATTTCTATTTACTGTATTATTTACTCTCACTTCAGAGCAGAAAAGCAAAACATCTCCAATTTTAAAGCAGCTGTGCTAAAAGCCTACTTCAAGGAACTCATTACTGAAAGCCACATACCAGACTTCACTTTAAGTTTACTATTGTTCAATCTTTTCTCATAGACCTTTCACAGTGTGCTACTGCCTTATAATGCTTCTCTGTTCCCAAAAGACTGTAAACACATTTGCAAAAACTTCATTCCCAACCATCCATCTCATTCATTTTTTTGAAGATTAGCTGTAGTGCAATTGCTGTATCTCCAGTACTCTACACTTGGCTATTAAAATGCTGAGCTACCTGTTTTCAGCAACTCCATCTTTTAAGATCCAGGGAAGCTCTGCATAAGTATAGTAAATTGCCTTTATGGTAAATTGAAAGATGGGAAATGAAATTATAACACTAAAATGTTAGTTACACTGCAATAACTACCAAGTAGTAACAATGGGAATATCAAAGCCAACAATGTTACTTGAGAAAATAACAAAAGATTAAAACATACATGATGAGCTCAATACCTAGAAACAGCATTTGTTCTATAATACAGCCTCTAAAACCTCCACTGAAAAAAATCATATTTCACTGGCACTGGGTCTTCCAACAAATGTAGAGTAAGATACAGTCATTACTCACTGGTTTAGTGTCACATCTAGGATGAAAGATGATCCAAAAGCATCAACCTGGAAGCTGGCTCGAGCAATGTGGGTAGACTGCAATATTGAAAAGATTGGAATTAGTGAATGCAGAAAGTAAATATATTTACTAACTAACAATATGTCATTAACCAAATAAAATTGCATTGAAACAGACAAAGTGATAATGAATAGATAATGAATAGAAGATCTGTTCCTGAATCCACAAGGTGTATTCAAGAATTCCCAAAACCACAACCTGTGACTGGGAGCCACCCCTCATCTTAATCCATCCACACTGTTGGAAGCAGCTCTTTGAACTTCCATCCCAGGCGAAACCCTGACCAAAGGAAAGTGGAAGACTGCACCTGGCTAACATGTTACTCGTTCCTTAACCTGACTCTGGACACAGACTGGTGGAGAACAGCTGATATGTTACTGATTTGGTCAGACTGGGATATACTCACAAATCTCACCAACATTACCTGAAAGAAACTGTTATTCAGACAGATTTTCATTTAAATCTGTATAGTGAGGTGATAGCAATAGGTGAAAATCTGATGTTGCATTTTTTGTAAAGCTCTGACTCATCATCCTGTAACCCACCTCCTCCAAAAGGCTCCCAAAACTCCAACCTCCCAAGTAGTCACTAAGAGCAAAGAAAAATGCATGCAATGTCCTTTCCTTTCTTCCCTTCCATTCTCTTTTTTCCATATATTTTCCCTGAATTAATTGCTTTCATTAACTCTTGTAGAGGACAAACATGGGAATACTCATGATCTGCCAGAAATAGAGTATTTATTCTAGTAGTAGTGGAAGAAAATACTCAGCTATGCAATCAAAATGCAACAGTTATTTCTAGACCTGAAAACTCCCCAGAAATGGAACAGACATGTTATTTAACTAATCAGTAAGGAAAAGCTACTTTCAGATTTTTTGGTGCCATTTTAACTTTGTTCGCATTTTCTTTCCATTGAAATCTGCACATTAAGATTTGAAGCATGCAGACAGAGGAATCTAAGAAGAGAACTGAAGAACCACTTACAACTCTAAACTACACTTCTCTAAATAAATACAATACAGGATAGTACAACTGTAACAAATGATTTATTGAAAACTCTGGGAAACACAGGACAGGATGGGATAATGTGAATCATCAAATTCACTCTGTCTAAAACTGCTGGCAGGCTTTCAATAGGCATTAAATCCAGAAGAGTTTAGAATACCAGTTTCCCTGGAAAAGAACGGCAACAAAGAAATAGCCTAGAAAACCAGGATGTTTTTGTTTATTAGAGTTTTCAGTTGCAGAAATTTCTTTTTCTGTCTCCATATATAAGCATGAGTATTAATAAATAAAAAAAAACAACCATGAATGCATATTTACAAAAGAAAGAAAGAAAAAAGAGCAAGAGACAGAAGGAGAAGAAGAAAAGAGGAGAAGAAGGAGAAGAAGAAAAGAGGAGAAGAAGGAGAAGAAGAAAAGAGGAGAAGAAGGAGAAGAAGAAAAGAGCGAAAAAAAGAAAAGAGAAGGTCAGTCAAGACAGCTTCTCTTATTAGAGGTTGCTCAGCTGAGTGCCCTCTACAAAAATGCCCAGTTGTGCCACTGCACTGAACGTGCACTCAGAAGTGCATGATGAGAAATTCCACATATTTACATCACAGTTTAGAAGCATGCAGAATTAACTGGAAAGCTTCTTAGAAGGCTTTCCAGTAGATAGAATTTGCAGAGTCAGATATCCTTTCATCTATTCCCACTGCATCCAACCTGCTTGGTAATACAGGCCACAGGTCTTTGCAAAGTGGTTCTTGCAATTTCTAGATGAGTTAAGAGCATCTCTTCTGAACAAATGTATCATCTTTGACCAACTATCCGAATATAATGCACAGTTTAACTTATCTGGATAAATAATTTCAGTAATTAATTATCATCAATATTAAAGCCTACTGTCTATGGAAAAAAAAAAAAAACTTAGAAAAAAAGCCAAGCAGCTAGTCCCAAGTGACCAGTGACACAGCTGGCTGGTATCTGCAATGGATACACCCACAGCACGTATGACTACCCCCACGTAGAACCACCATTTAGCTGTTTCTGGCCTGCGGCAGCCAGCACAGATCCACAAATAAAGCAAAAACAACCATCAACAAATGATCACATAAGCATTTGCATTTCTTCTCCAACTCTTAGGCAGCAGTTTGATTTGAATTATTTTAAAATTCTATCTTCTTTTGCTTGCTAGATATGAATTTTTAGGCTGCTGCTCACAAAGAGGATGTGACAGGCCAAGAAACAAGTCAGGTGCTAGGGACCAATACTAGTTTGTCATTTCCTTGTTCCACTGCAGCACGTTTGCTAATCTTAACTAACCTTCATTTATCTATCTGCATCGCAACCACCCATTTCTGATCAAAGGAGTAACAGCAGCCTTAGCTGTTTGCTTTTCATCATTACATTATCAAATGCAAAGAACATTCTACAGTACTTTATTATTTCTGTTTGTTAACAACATAACTACATATGCCATCATTTAGCTCTGTGTACACATTCTTCTATATGACCATATGCCAGTACCAAAAGAGAATTTGTCAGTAAGGAAGAATATAAAAAGCCTAACATCAATTTGTAAATGTACATATACTGAATGTAGCCTTTGTCATTAAAAATTATTCACCTCATTCACTGTAAAAGCAAAAAAAAAAAGTAGGGTTTTTTTGGGTCCATTTTGGTTTTAACTGCTAGGTATATTGCACTATATCGATTTGGTCTGGGAAATTTCCTCCCTTGAACACATCTCTAAGATAAACAATTACAAGGCTAATGTAATTCTGAGGTGACCCTGGACCACAGTTATTCCCTGACAGAAGCTGTTAATGTGGATTTAAGGGAGAAAATGCCTGTTAATAAATTAAGATGAAAAACATTACACAGATGTAACCACCTCCAAGACAAGTGGTGCAAACTCAGGAAGTTCACCATTAAATTTAAGCTCAAGTGCAATTGAGTGTATCTCAAATGTATCTCAAACCTACTGAGATACTAAGTTGCATGTTTTGGATAGCCAGACAAACTCAGCCCTTTCCAGAAATCGCAGCCCTTCCTTCAACCTGTGTACTTGAGGCTGCTGACAGAAAGAGACAGTTCTGCTCCATGCTGGCCACGTTCCCACCTGCTCTCCCTTGTCAGCTTGTGTGACTACCCAGAAAGTCAGATCAACATCAGAAAAGTAATCATTACTTAGAGTGTATCCGTTTTCTGTCGGACAAATAAGTTGATCCAGATAAACTATATAGTTTACACATGAGTAGATGCAATGGAAAGAAGTTGGAGGGGAGGTGCAAGGGAGAGAGAGATTCCCCTTTTCAGTGGCAGCTCACAGACCTCATTCAACGTAAGGAAAAAACTGCACCTTAAGAGTGTCAGCCAGTACAATTTTTAGGACAACAATTCTTTTGAATATCTAGTTAAGAACCACAAAATAAAGAAATGAGTTTTTAAAAGTCTTGGCTCTACATTATTTTCAAGCACATCTACCTGCCTGCTCAGTGAACAGATAAGATGGCCAATTGCAAAGGAAGCTTGCACTCATAGACACATGTCAATAAAGGAAGCCAAAGAAAGGAAATCAGCACTTTTATTCTATCTATAACACCTCATTCAAGCAGAAGTAACAAAGACACCTGCAAAGGCTCCTCTAAACCACTGAAGCAAGACAATCAATTATGTCACTCAGTTCTCAAACCAAGGAACTTTCTCAGGAAATTCGAGGCTTTTTCAACAACCATAGGTGTGACACATTGACACCTGACAACTGAGTCATAAGAGTTCTTGGAGATCAGGAGAGCTGCACTCAATGCAGAACATGACCAAGAGCCAGGAAAGGAGAATCTAACAACTTAATGGAAGAGCACAGTGCCAACACAATCAAAAAGTTCTGCAATTTTAATGTCATGCAACTGAAGAAGGAAAATATTGGTAACAACTCTGAAATTAGCTACAGTACTTTCAGATGCAATTTCTAGTGGCCCGTGAAGTGCATTACCCTGCAAGCGCCTCTACAGAAAATATTAAGCATCCCACACATCTAGTGCAACTACGCGGGATGTAGCTTTTGTCAAAGCTTGCAAAGTTCAAGCATCTCAGTGAACATCTGAAAGGAATCAGAAGTAAATGGAGTGAAAAGGATTATTTCAAGTCACTAAGCAAAAAGATATTTTATCTGAAACAAATATTAAAAGCTCGAATCCTAGTGGTACGCAAGCCTTCCTGCCAAACAAGAGGGATGCGATACCAATTATTTTAAATCACCTGCTCTGTGCCTCAGGGATCACTGCAGTATCAGAGGAGATGGGGAATCAGTACCAAGTAGGACTATTTACTATTACAAAGAAACGCAGCAGAATAATGATGATTTCTGATACAGTCCCTTCAGTACGTCTTCTAGGGATCTGCTTACTCCAGAAACTGGCCCTGAGAAATGAGTATCTGCAAAGAGAATACACTTACATAAAGTACAACCAACGTGTATCATTACAGATCAATGGTGAGCCCCATTGCACTTTACTGTAGGTAACCTGAAATATGTTTTGAAGATTTTAATTTCAAATAGGTCAAATATTTTAAGCACCAGTGAAACATCTACAAGCTACACACTCTTTTTAATAATCAAACTAAAAAGAATTTCAAAGGGAAACATTTTAGACATTTTCATCATATTCTGTACAATTAGTCGGGTGCTGAAAGCAGCATAAGAACACATTGACTAATATTTTTCCTCATTAAAATAAGGAAAAAAGAACTAAAAATATATGGTGACATAATGTGAAATTCCTCACAAGATATGTTTCTTCTGAAGTATCCTTCTTAAAGCTTTTTAGTAAGTTTTGCTATAAGAGGTAAGAAAAATTTCTATGAAAAGAGAAGAATGTCTTTAAAAAAAGAAGAAAAATCTCATTTATGTGTTTGCCCTTTTATGTAAAGAATTTAACATTTACTGATATTTATAGCATTGTGGTTTGTAATGAAAAGATGCTGATCAAATTTGTAGACTTGAAAGAAAAGCATCAAGAGAACCAAGAAAGAAAATAATACAGAATGTTATAGCAAAAAAGAGCTTAAAAGCTCTGTTTCAGAGCTCATAAGGACAATGAGGTTTTACAGCAGACATTCTGGGAGTCACGCACATTTACAAAATAATAGATTCCTTAGATATTAATTTAACTCACCACCCCCACCCCCCACTTAACAGAATAGAAACCTCAGCTTGTTAAAAATCATTTCAGTGCATATGAAATGATTGTTTCTTAAGTTTAGTAAGGACACAGGTAAGTCCGTGGGAAATCAAAATAAATACATTAATGAAAATAAATTAAAACATACTAAATATTTTATGTAGATTTACCTAAAAAAAATTAATCCTCGTATTGAAAATAGTCATTACAGTTAAATTTATGCTACAGTAGAGGAATATGGGGTTAATTAGCAAACGTACATATTATAAAAAGACAATTTTCAGCCTCAGTTGTTTTGTAATGAGACCAGAGTTGTGCAGTATATTGTTGCTGTATACAAAATATTTGATCAAAATTTACTTTTCTACTTGTACTGGGAAGAATAAAAACTTTGCTCAGAGGCAAAATTCAGAAATAAACGTAGGTCCAACAATAAAAACAAATACCTCCAAGCCAAAGAATCTTTCTTTAAAAATATACATTGAAATATAAATGCAACATGATTTCCTCAGGCCCTCTCTATAGTCACTTGCAAATATCTAATTTCAATCAAAAAAATCGGTCTCACTAACTGGATTCCCATATCACACCACAATAAAGAACTGCAAAATCTCGTACTTTCCTTAGCATTCTCAAAATATTTATAGGCACTCATTTACTATATTAATCATCACTATTTGTCATTCTTCATGCAAGCTCTCTCTTTGTATCTACTGCACAAATATAAATATCTATGGGGCTTTTTTTTTGGGGGGGGGGATAATGGAGGAAGAAGTTATTTAACAAAGAAAAACTGCAGACTAGAATCATGGTTTGAATAAAAGGCTTTTACAGCTGCCTCTTTGGCATACATTTAGTAAATAAGTCATTTATTCTGAGGAAAAGCTAGAAATAAGAAAAGATTTTAAGATGCCCATGTTAATTTTTGAATCCTGGATCACATATCTGCTCTCCACGCCAAATGAGGGTGGGGCACAGGGAGAGTTAAATACCATCAGCCGGAGCACGGTGCCATGGCCCAGTTCACTTGGCGGGGTTTCACCAGCTCTCAGCAGACAAAGATCTTTACAAAGTCATAAACATGACCTAAAATAGCTTTTCTGCACATAAACATCATAGTATCAATGAAATCAGAGTCAGAAGCAAGGACTACTTGTATCTCTAAAATGCCAGTAGTTATTCTTCTCAGTAGCAGGAAAAAAAAAAGAAAAATGTCTTTTACTATTTTTTGTGGGTTTGAAATCAGAGGCTGTTTGAATTTACTCAAGACAGTAAAAAGGTCCCAGAAATACGGATGAGGGAACAGCACCAGGAAAAAGCAGTCCTGAGCACAAAACAACGTGATGTATTACTGGAGATCCAATGCCTCAGTCACAGCATTGAGGTCCTTCAGAGGTGTCATGTCAAGATCTGATGGACCTGGCTATATCTGCTCACATATCTCACTATAGACCTCCATCCAGCAATCCAAAACCAACAGCATCTTTGAACAGCTACAACAAACTGACTAAGAAAAAATAACTCATTTTACCCTGAAAATTTCTCTTCTTGCTCTCTTTCCTCACCTCCACCTCATCCTTCTCAAAAATTCACCCAAGGTTAAATGATGGAGCAATGAAGACAAGAAAACTAGTGGGCTGTCACTGTGAGCAAATTCAGCATGAACTATCATCCGATCTCACAGATCTGAAAGGGCAAATTTAAGTAACTGAATGGCCAAGATGCTGCTTCCCAAGAGGCAGACTAACACTTGTTTCCAGCACCAGAAAAACCCCATGGTACTCAGCCTTACACTTGCTGCGCTTTTCTGTATAGATGATGATGTTAATTTGACTAAGAAAATTTTAGTCATAACTTTTGATTCCCTATGAGACCAATCACTGTAAATTCTGTTGTTGTGAAAGTCTTATCTCAGTGAAAGGAAGAACTGCAAGAACTTTTAGGAAGCTGTACTCTCTTTTTTTTTTTTTTCTTCCTCCCTTTTTTTGAAAGGGAAGAAACAAAGATTCATGTGTAAAAGGTGATATTTAACTAATGTGCAAGAGGTCTTAAATATATCACTACTGGGGCAAAAACAGAAAAATTGGGTCACTGCTCAACGTCATGTTTTTAAAATGCATTTGAAAAGGTTCTTCATCTAGACTACTGCCTAGGAAAAGCATAATAAAATAGGTTATTATAAGGGTGATTAATAAAGTATTTGGTTACAAAAAGGAATCAAAGGAAAGTCATGAATGAAAGCTTGCAAAGTTCAGAATGTATTCCTGCCATACAAAACCTTTGATGACTATAGAAGATCCCACCTCTAAAACCAAGACAGGGAGCAGAGCAGAGACCAGCCTGTAATACAGGGACACTATAGTTTCCACTGCCCACACACACACAGCACCATAGGGTCCAGAGGGCCAAATATAACATGAAGAGCAACACATTCCACCTATCTCACTTGATACTACAGACTTGACTACGCAACCAGATGGTGAACCTACTTCTTTGTGGAAAAAGCATAAGAAGGTCAAAGAGAAAGGACTCAAACGAGGAAAATCTCTCTTCAATGAAATACTCCCTCTCCCAAGGATGCCTGGCAGTTTCGAGTGGGCAGAACCCAAAGGAGCTGCTACTTGTGCACAGCTGCAGTGCGAGAGGCAAGCAACCAATGCACAATGCATCTTCAGGGGGAAAGAACACAAAACAAGGGCAGCAACACACATGACATAGGATGACCCCATCCGTATCACTGTGTCATTCAGCTGTAGAAAGGACAGTTGTCTCAAGGACACCATTAAGACAAGAAGGAAACATCAACAGATCTAGCAATTGAGGAGGGAAGTAATTTCCCTCGCCAAAGCAGATGGCACCTCAAAGTCATTTTTAGCTGCATGTTTTCCAAGCTCTCCTCTTTCCAAGGAGTCAGTAATGTTTAGAGAAAGGCCCTCTTTTCAGCATCTCTTGTAGTCTTCAGAAATGAAGGAACAGAGTTCTACTACTAGAGGAATCTGCAAAAACTCTCTATTAATGCTGTCTTTACATTACAAATAAAGCATTCAAACATAATAAAGAGTGCACACTAACTTAGCTCCTTTATAAAACAAGTATCAGTGACCAAAACAATTTTTCAGTAACACAATGATATATTCCAAACATTTTCAACTAGTCTTACCTTCAGTTTGTATACAGGAAAAAAAAAAAAAAAAGCTTACCAAAAGATTAGCTCTCTTCCCACTGGAAGTAACAAGCACACTCTGACACTTAGAGCCTACCAGGATGGAAAATTTACCCACAAATGGTTCTCAGGCAACAGAAAATGTACAAACATTTTATCAGCACCACAGGCTAAGAAGAGCTTGACAAAACTTGCAGACTCTTAGGCATGCCAATACATTGCTCAATCAACTCTACAGGTAATACTTTTTAAATATGACTCAGCCTTTACATTCAAGTACCAAAAGTCCTATTTAAAGTTTAAAAGTGCGAGAAAAGCACAGCTGAAAACCCCTTTTCCTCTTGATACAGCAGCCTAGGTGATCAAAATGAATCAACATTTGCACTGTATATATTTTCTGAAATAGTTGATGGATTTTTTTCATTTCCACAGAATTTCAGGGGTTGAAATACTCTGAAGAGACATTTCTGGAACAGACCGTGTTCCTGCATACTGCTGTTCTTCTGGGCAATTTTTGAACTGTTAAGTAAGGGCTGTAGCCTTCACATTCACATACATCACACTTTCAGAATCAAGGCACCATGAAAAGGCATTTACCCACACAAACTTTTTCTAAGCCTTGTATTAGTATTACATTCTGGAATATGCTTTTTCTAAAGCATGGTCACTTGCTACAGTTTTCTGGTCTGGTAACATTCATTTCATTAAATTAAAAAAAAAAAAAAAAAAGACAAGATTGTAGAGTGAATTTGGTGTATGTAGGCAAACCAGAGCTGGTCAGAGGAATCACCAAATTTCACTGTCTGATGGTAAATGCCCAGCAGCAATGCTATACTTCTTAACTTCCTTTAAGCAAATCCAATTTTCAAGTTGGACTCCTACTCACTCGACAGTTGAAAAGCTCTACATTATTTGCCACTTTGCTTTCTACATAATCATGTCTTTAATTTCAGGTGACACTGGCTTTCCCCATGAACTTATCCAACCAGTCAACTCCCATGATGGAATTGCACACCTCAGCTTGGCAGAACCCATCCTATCCAAGTGCTCAGCACATCCATGCAACTTTTCCTTTGCTGCTCAGCACTAACAGTTTCTTGGAAAAAACATGAGCCTTCCCTCACACAGCCAGCCCACCAAAGTACTAAAAAGCTTGCAGAGATGTAATCTCTGTGCACAAAGTTCTCCTCTGCACTGAACCTGCCTCAATCTGAAGAAAAAGATGTGGTTCCACACTTAGCTGTGGTTCAGCACAGCTGCTACTGCATAGTTCATTCCTGCAGCAACGTTTTCTCTACCTCAGACTAATGCAAATATTGCAACGGCTTCAGAGGAATACTATCAGGGAGCATCTGTGGCTATGAAGAGCAAAACTTCCTCTGACAGGCCTCTGTGATCCTTTACATGCTCCAAAGACCCTTTACATGCTCCTCCTCAGAGCAGTATATCCATACATTACCCAGGAGGCCACTGGCAAGTCAAAGGGAAGAAGATGACTAGAAGGTCTCAGAAGGCTTTCTTGTCTGAAAGTTTTCCAAACAATCATAGCAAATTTGACATTGTTTCAAATAAATTAAAGAAGTCAAAACTAGAAAGAAGAGAGACAGGATGGGGGGGGGTCACAGTGATTTTTGGAGATGTTAAATATAGCAGTTTTGGCCAACATGCAAGAAGCCAACAATTACACTGTTTCTAGAAAACACAATAGTGAAAAAAAAATATTATCTAGGGATCAAAAAAACTGAACCGTAACAGTAGAAGAATGAGAAAAAGATACTGCATGGAAGACACCACAATCCAGAGTCCAAGAGTGTGAGCTTGACCCTCTGATAGTACTGGAATTCATCCTCCACATCCACAGTTATCCAGACACAGAGACCAGACACGGGCCTGGGCTGGTAACAGACTGCTAAACTACTTCCCCTGTGGCAGAAGGGCAGTCTACCAGAGAGAAGCCCTCAAACCCATGGGAACCAAAGCCAAGGATGCCTATCCTCTCAAGGGAGAGAAACCTGGTGGGAGGTGGCTGCAGTAAGCCAAAGGACCACAAACTTCTGCAGAACTAACTGATGTGAGAGGGAAAAATGCTGAGACTGAACTAGCCAGAAGGACCACAATTTAGAGAGCAGAACCTTATCAGGCTTTTGAAGGTTTTACACAATTTGACTGACCTTTAAGCAGTGTTTGACAGGATAACCACAATAATGTTTTACCAAGCAGAGCCTTAAGAGAAGTTATTAGTCCTGAGACACTTAAAGACTGGTGTGATTGTTGAGAAGACTACAAAAGGGACCTGGAGTACTAGAAGAATAACATAATATCAAATCTACCATTGACAGTGTAACATATACATCCATAACTCTTGTGGCAAACACTTCAGAGTGAATATTACCTTCACACATAGTTCCTCCATAATTTGAGTAAATCTCAGCAAAATTTATCACGACACTACTTAGAAGGTAACATACTTCTGCATTGTGAATAAGCACATCATTAGCCACAACAGGGGTCACAAAACAGGTAACCTCAGAGAAATAGTGGCATATTCAGTTTGATCCTGGACTCAGAGGCACCAACACACGTCAGGAGTGAATACAGATATATTGATTACCAGAGCTGGAAAGGACTTCTCTATCAGACTTTGCAATTACTACATTGATGGCAACAAGCAAATCTTGGGAAAAACAGTTTCCGTAAGGACTGTTACATCTGAGCCTTTAAGGTCCTTTGTGACTATATAATCTTGTTTCATGAGATTAAGCCACAGTTTTTGGAATATCTCTTTTTTTTCAGCTCTGCTATGGCAGAAGCAAGAGAAGGTATCACAAAACAGAGATTTCCCACGCAGCCCTTTTACCCCGACTAGGATTTTAAAAAATACCCATTTCATCTAATCACTCCTCAAAAATCTGAGCCCTGATACGATACTTCGGTAACATGAACTCTGAAGCAGCAGCTACCAGAGGTTCTTTGTAGGATGATTATTTTTGACATATAAATTTATTGTCATAACAAATTTCCTTATCACGTAGAGAAAGGCTTTTCCTGAAACGAACTTGCAAAGAAGCAGAAATTTGAAATATTCTTTGCCTATAAAATACCAAAACACACTATGAATACATATATATTTTATAAAAGGTGTATCTGAAAGTCCCTCCTACATCAGAAATCAAAGGTCATTCTCAATGCCCTTGCATCATGCAGCAATTGCAGCCAAGTTTGGCTTTCAGCACTTCTTTTGCTCTTCAAGAAGGCAGGACCTGCACCAAGAGTATTGTCATTTTAACTGACATTCATGAAATAGAATATTGCTATGTTGGTGAGGTATCTTATCCTTACGTGAATATTGCAGAACTGCATACATTGAACATAAAGTACCACACAGAACTCCATATATTGAACATATAGAAAAGCATCATGCACATTTTGTCAAATGCCTTATAAACCTTAAGGAAGCGGAGCAGGCAACAAGACAAATTAAAACAAATCTGGCAGTGCACCAAATGCATATTCTCTTGTTCATTACATCCTCAGTCTCAGTTCAGCCTCCTCCCCCTCTGATTTTACCCAACACAGGAACTTATAATACCATCAGAAGCTGACAGCATCAGAACAGAAAGCAAGAATATTTTAAACAAAGTCAGCAGCTTCAGAAGCACCTGCAAAGACCAGGCTCTGTTCGAAGATCAGAGCAAGGCCAAGAGGTCAGAGAATCCAGTAGCAAAGACTAGGCAACGCACACAAATAACTAACAAAGACTTCAACTCCAAGTGCTACGTGAGCTCAGCATGACAGAGCTGAGTTTATTTGCAATTGATTATGAGCAAAAAGAAGTTAGTTAAGAAATCTGTAAACCATGCTTCCAAATCTATGTATGGAATTATACAATTTGGTCACAAGCAGTTCAGAGATGCAGACAAACAAAGACAAATAAATACTGTGCTGAAAACTACTGAGTCACTCTGGACTACAAATAACATGTACCTCTATCTCCAGACACAGTCTGGTCCTGGACCCCCTTCACCAAAGGCTCCGGAAAACCAGATCAACCCATTTACTCACTCGGAAGGAGCAGAACACTGTTAAGTTAGACTTGGGGTTGAAGGAAGGAATCTATTGGATGAAGGCATGTAGAAGTCTGGTAGTCTAATCTCCACCTGGAAAAATAGTATTCTCTCTTCACAAACAGGACATTCAATCCTATGATCGTGATTCTATGATCCACTGAAAATTATTAAGAAAAAGGTCCTCCAAATCAGGTGCTGATGCAGAGTTATAAACTCAGGTTTGCAAAGGCATACTTGCTGCTTTGTTTTGCTCTCCTTCTCCAGGCAGAAGAACAAACACAAGCAGTGGGGACAAATGCTTACATATTCCCACATTTTAATGAAGAACATGCCTGCACAGTTATGTCTAAAGGAAAGTATTAAGGAACTTGTGATTTCCCATGTGCTTCTTACAACACCAAAACATGTCTTAAGGCATGAAGTTAAGAGGTTCCTTTAAAAGAAAGAAAGTTTGTACTGTGAACATTTTTAACACAAAAATCTTAGCTTAGTCTTTACTGAACACCCCTGCCACTAGAGGCTGTTCAGCTTCTAATAGGCTTATTTATGCAACAGCAAATTGAGTGTCCATCGCTAAGATCCTGGATTGCATTAATGATAATATTAATATTAGCATATTCTCAGATATATCCTATCTTGATTACTCTTTAGATTAAGTTCTGTGCAGCCGCTAATAGGCCCCCTTTAGGGAACAGTGAAATTGAAATACAGGAATGTCACAGATAGTGGTAGTGACTCTATTCAGCAGCGGAATTAAAAGCAGAAACCTGAAGTTCACTGCATGCTGTATATTAAAAGAGTGATATAAACATAAAATAGCATGAAACATTTGCCTTGTGCTGTTGTCTGAAGTACGGTAATCTTGGACAACTACAGCTGTAAGCATGTTGATTTTGTTTCTTAGGCAATTACATTCTGGGTTTCTAAGCTGAGTACATAGTCTATTTCCTTTACTATTTAACAGCAAAGCATGCATGTAGAGAAGTCACTCAGTAGTTACAATAGCACAAAAACCCTACAACAACATAAACAAAAAGAAAAACCGAAAAAAAGGTTGCTAGAGAAAAACCTTAACAAATGATGAAAAAAACCCATGCATTTTTAGATACCTGCCAACCATCACTTCCCAGTCATTTCTGCCTTAAATTCCCTTCTTTCACCTCCTTTTCTCGTATTACACTCCCCTGGCTCAACTCCATCATAAGCCTGTTCTGAAACTCCTGATCTGCAAAGGCCACACTTTGCTTCTGCTTTCCCCTGAATGAACATCTTCACTGCCCTTTGTGCAGTTCCAAATTCAGGCTTGCATCCCTCTTGTACAACTTCTGCCCTTTCTGCAGCTCAAGCTTTCATCCAGGAATTAAAGGAATCCGATCCGATTTAATGCGACTTCCTTCTCTCCAGCTTATCTCTCTCTCCTTTTATCTCTATCCAATTCAAAACACAATTACATTGTTTTACATTTAACTCAACAGCTACAGCCTCATTGTCTAGTCCTCTGACTGCACCATCCCATTGAGGCATCTTTTGCTTTTCTAGACACAGCTGTTTGTCCTTCAGCCATGAGAAATTCTTCCTGAATGCTCCAAGAAGCATCCTCCCCAAATTAACTCACAAGGCTCCCCAAACTAATTCACAAAGCTTTGGTTTGAAATCTCTATTCAAGAGTTTTTCTAACTCTGATACACAGATGTCTAAGGACTATTAGCAATGAATAGAATAGGGCATGGAGACGCTCAGACCATATTCAACCATAAAACAAACTAATATAAATGAAAAGTGTATTGATGGAGAGTGCACCTCTGTTGCCCTACCCTTTCTATGCCATTGATCTTGAACTGTTAACTCTTTGGGGCAGGCATTGGTGTCTCTTCATGTGTAAGCAGAATCCAGCACTCCCCATCTTTATAACCCATGTGGCTTTGACCAGTCACCCAAAACCAACCACAAAAGTAAACTAACTCAGTTAGGCTGTAACTTTGATAAGCATTGTGGCAGAGATGAAGGTGTTGGGGTTTTTTATAAACTTTAAGAGTCAGGATATTACATTACTCAACTGCAACACTGGCTACTGAAAAAACACCTTCCTAAAGACAGCTTCTACGAAACTTCAGTTAAGCAAAGGCAGCCACACTGCTGGTCCATTACTGGGAAGGGATGCAGTACCCTGCAATTAGGATGTAACCATGCCCTGTGTGAGAAGCGTGGAAAATCATTACTGCCCCACTCAGTCTGACTTGCTTTCGCTTCGTAATCTTCTTCCTCCAAATCACTGCCAGCTACTGCAGTGGGTAACAACCATAAGATAGAATGGAACAGGCTGTGGATGTTTTAAGCAGCAGAGGGAAAGTTCTTGATCAGGAGGAAAAGTTAGTTGTTGCATGCAGAGCTTAGCAGTGTACATTGCAAGCTCAGTGTAGTGCAGAGATTGTTGTGAAAGGAATGCATTTAACCCTAAATATTTAGCCCACTAATTTTACTTCTTTTCTGGCTGGAGTAATGTTAATCCTAACAACTTCACTAAATGAGGATGACTTCATTTTTTTTTAATGAGCACAAGCTTTGGTAAATAAAAGTTGAGACATTCAAAAAACCAAACCCCATGACATAGTTTGTTCTGTGTTTACAACTGGATCTAAGTATTTGAATCCTGATACTAGATCCAGTTGTAAATATTATTACTTTTAAAAACAGACATGACATATTGTGAGTGTCTAAGGGTCTTCAAAGAATCCTGAAATGCTGTGAGGATTTTTTTTTTCTTTTCTAAGCAAAGCACCCACTTTCAGAATCCTGTTCTATTGTACTGTAAATACGGCCTTCACATCTGAAAAATCTTTACATAGAATAAGTTACATTCAGAGGCAAATAAATATGCAATGAAGAGACTTAATTATTTAAATACAAAAAGAGAAAAGAATGCAAGCTGTCAGTGCTTATAGATTACAGATTGTAAAAAAGAAATCCAAGACAATTTCTTCGGCTATTTTGTTTCTTAATTAGCCAATAGTCAATTGGAAAAAGAGGAAACTGAGGCCTGCAACTCATCTGGGATGTCAACAGTTACCTCAAATGCAAATTTATCATGTTGTCCATCTATAATAGCACAGACTCGGTGTTTTTTCCCTTTAGATGTAACTGCTGTGCACCACCTCGGATATGATGCTTAGTGATCAAGATTAAAATCACTGCATCTTAATATAAATCGGGTAGTCATTTCTTAAAAGCTACAGGGAGTAGTCTTCATATAACAGATAGCTGAAAACATAACCCAGTTTGGGTCATAATACATAAGTTAAATTGCAACGTTAAATTCACGTTATATTTCAACCAATTCCCTTCTAGTTTCCAATTTCTATTTTTAAAAACATACCCGAGTCCACAGAACACAAACCTACCCTGCCCACACTTCTGCCAGAAACCGAAATTAAGCTGCAGCGTTCCCACTCCAGCTGTCGCAAAGGCACCGCAACTTTCATTTCGTGGCTCCCCGAGCCCCTTTGCCACCGCAGGCAGCGGGCTCTGCCTGCCCGGAGCACCCGCTGACGCCCCGGGGAGGGCATTAACAGGCACGGGGACCATTTTAACTAATTTGGGCGCTGCTGCAGTAGGACTGGCATTCCCAACGGTGCTCCGGGAAAACGAGCCGCGCGTCTCACCGAGCAACGCTTTAAAATAAAGCGATCAAAACACGCTCGGGGAAGGGGTGCGGGGGGAACCCCGCACCGCCGCTCCCGCTGCGCTTGGAGAGGGGGCCTCGCACCCTCCGGGGCCGACAGGCCGAGGCGGCAGGTGCCGGGGCCGCCCGCGGCTCCCCCCGCCCGACGCCTACCTGTGTCCTCGCCGC
>JAAGNO010013538.1:29750-49660 GCA_033439905.1 Ceryle rudis | reverse complement strand
CTTTGTTCGGTCTTTTGTTTTTTTTTCTTTACATTTTTTGTGGTGGATTTATCCTTGAACTTCACAATTTGAAGATTTTTAGTTGTTCCTTCCCCCCCCCCCCCTCCTTCCCTCCCGTTTTTTGGGTTTTGTTTTTTTTTTTTTTTTGTTATATATGGGGAGACTGCAAATGACCAGCTTTGCTGCACTACATCTGTTCTTATCTCTATAATATGAATACCAAGCTGGTTGTGCTGTGATCTGTGAAGTACAGGAGTAGGTGATGTGGTTGGCACTGCAGCTCTTCTGTTTTTTGACTATAAAAGGGACTTGGAACTTTAATGCTCTAACTGATGCATTTGAAGGAAAACACCATCCCTAAGGATTTGTCCACTGAATATAAAAATTAAACTTCTAAAATATGTATCAAGCTGAGCACTAAGAATAATTAGGCACTTTCAGAATTTTAGAGGAGAGTGACTATGAAGCTTATCTGTGTTTTATATGCGTGTGTGTGTGTGTGCAGACACGTGTCTGTATTAGTGCCTGCACACACTGGAACGTTATTATATAATTGGTTTAGTGTAAGGAGGATACGGAGCTTGTAGAGGTAGTTTGCAGTGTAACATGCATTTTTACTTCCTCCACTAATGTCAAAAAAGAGAAACTGCCTTAACCAGATTGGAAACGGAGTATGAAATTGTCATTTGAAGCCTTGTTGTGTTTCAGGGGACAGCTCCTACTTGAACATATGATGTATTAGACTTGCAGCAGCTTTTCTGGGAGGAGAAAAAAACCACGAATGTTGTGGCTTCAAAAATGTGCTGGATCTTCAAAATAAGTGAATTAAAAATGTGCTTCACCAGGCCACTGGAAAAATATTTAGCTGTGCCCGTACGCTCACATGGCTGCAGGTTGAACTCTGAAATATCACCCTAGTGTGCATATCATTTACTGGCACTTTGAACTCCTTCTGTTTTAAATAGTGTCTTACCCAGGAGGAAAAAACATCTCTTACCAATCCCATGGCATTCCCCTGCCTGTTACAGAAACTTCTTGTGTGGAATATGAACACAAGGAAAGTAATGAAAATATTTTTAGCATTTTAAATGAAATTAGCACCAGGAAAAATGACTGTAGTCTATGGGGAGCAGTCTGTTCAGGATTGCTTTTAGGAAGGTATCCCAAATTAATACTTAGTCCATGTTGTACAATGTCATTGTGGTTCAGGTTGTATAGTGGTGAAATCTTTTCAGCTGAGCCGCAACATCCAGTTATAGTAACAAGGAATGTGATCTTTGGATCTTCAGGTTTGCTGCTATTGTGCTGCTTATCCAACCCCTATCAGTCTGTGATTATATTTTCATAACGAGGTAATTCCCCAGACTGAAAGAAATGACAGTCCTAGATTTCTGCTGTTTCAGATGTCAGTTCTGAAATGATTCCCTGCTTTAGTGTTGCCACCTTCAGGGTGTTGCTTATGCTGGTGTGTGTTTTGTGGGTTTATTTTTTATTTTTTTGAGACAGAACGTTAATTTCACTACAAATATAGCAGTTGTGTCACTTAAAACACACGCATGCCCTTCAGTTTTACTGCATCCCACGGCATTCCTATTCTTAGTGTAGGAAATAGTGAAGTCAGCGTAGAGGCTATCTTTCATCAGGCTTTTGTACCGAGGGCAAGCAAGGAGAGGGTGTACGCAGTGACTGATTTAACTAGACAGAGACTTGCAACCTCCTGCTTTTTCCTCTGGGTGCTTTGGAGCTGGCCAGTGATAATCACACGTGTGGACGTGAGTGAATTGAATTATGCTATAAAAGAACAAAGGCTGTTAGAGATAAGTGGGATTTATAGCATGCTTTAAAGCACCTAATAAGAGATCCTAGTGAACTGTTTGTGGTAGGAAATTGCACCACCGATTAAATACAACTGGAAAATTGCATCCTCTCCCTCCCCCATCCATCTCGGCCCCGCCTCAGTGGAAGGGGACCACAGCTGACAGAGAAGGATAGTGGGGTAAGAGATGAATGCCTGTTGTTTAGGGCTTAGATTAGGAAAGGCTTTACTGCTAATACCTAGAGCTTCAAGTAGCATTAGGCTTTGGAAACAAACTGAGTGCATGTGTCTCCTATCTGCTCAGAGTGGAAGAAGCAATCTTGTTTCTTTGAGGCACTTCAAGGGTTACCTTTTTCTTTTTGATCTTGTCCTAAAATAGTAAATGCTACTGCTGTAAATTGCCATAGTTTAAAATTTGGTATGGTGAGTCATGAGATTTGATGTCTCGGATCTTTCATTTTCTTCTCTTCTTCCCTAATCCTGTTGCAAGAAAGGCTTTAATCAGTTTCTGCTTCAAGCAGAGTTCTCAATGTCTTATTAGTATAGTATGTTTAATAAATAACCCAAACCTATGCAGATAAGGAGTGAGGAAGGAGTGTTACTATAATCTTTCCCATGCTGCTTCTGGCATGAAGAGCTGCGAGCCTCCCTTCAGCTTTTATGCATTAGCATCCTGCTGTCATTGTCAAGTTCAGTATGAATAATTCCTTGGGCCTTTTATGTTGCTGTGTTTTGTCCATTCCCGTGTAACCCCACTCTCTGAAATCGCTGGCTTCCACGGAGCACAAGTGCAAAACATAGCACCTGACTGCTGACAAATAGCATCAATGTTCTCTGTCCATTGCTGTCATGGCCAAGCTGTCAGGGTGCTACTCCACGTGAGCTGCTGTGTCTTGGGAAATTCTTGCTGCAGTTTAAGGATGTGTGGGTACATGCATATATCTGGGCTGCAAGAATGTGTTCGGTTGAGCAAAATACTACTTAATCTGGCTTTATCAGAAGTAATACCGTTCTGCATTGGCCAGTACACAACAAATACCGATGTTGGTCTGTTCAGGACTAGTTTGACCACTTTTGAGGTAACTTATAAAGATCTCTCTAAGCAGTTATCCCAAATATGATGCTAACTCTAGAAGTTCGAGTTAGGACCTGTTGGTTTAAGGAGCATTAAAGTTGGTTTGAGGAGGTAGTTGATTTTTGGGTTTTGAAGCGGAGTGGTTCTGCAGGCATAAGCTCAGATTGGCTGGGTTTCAGAACACTTCTGCTGCCTTACAGAGAGAGATAGCCAAGGTACGAAGGTGATGATTCAGTACCTGAGCCGTCTTGATTCCTTTTTGCCTGTGTAATAGTGGAAATCCCGTTTTACTGGAAGTCTGCAAGCCTCACAGTCATGCAGGAAAAGCCTTTTTTGGTTGTTTCCACCTCCTGCTCTAAGCAGCTTATCTCTGTAGGATCACTTGTTGAGTACTTGCTTCATTTGCACTCTTTTCCCTGCTTCTTTTTTTCTCAGGGAGGATACATGACTTGCTGAAAAGCGAGAAAATGCTATGCTGGGGTTACTCGTCTTTTGGACAACCTGGGATAGGTAGCAACCTCCAGGTCATCATTCCGGAACCACGGGTGTATGGATTCATTCATGACAGAAATGTCAAAGAGGTGGCATGTGGAGGAAACCACTCCGTGTTCCTGTTGGAAGATGGGGAAGTGTATACCTGTGGCTTGAACACCAAAGGCCAGCTGGGTCATGACTGTGAAGGAAGCAAACCAGGTAAGTCTGCTTTTTATATGCACTTCGAGCTGTCTTGAGGCTGGTGGGCTGAGTAGATTATGGAAGTTGCTTTGTGTTGATGGCTCTGGAGCCGTAGCAGCTAAAAGAGCTGAAGATCATGTGTAATAATGCAGTAATGATGCTGAATAATACTTGCTGGCTCTGGAAAGCTAAAGATGAGCAGCATGGATGGGGAGACAGGTCTGCTGAATTTGTCTGGGAAATGCATCAAAACAGAGGCAAGCACAGATGGTCTTGGGGCAGAATTTGTTATTTGGCATTATGTTACCTTTTTATAAAAGGGAAGAGAGGGCTATGAGTCACAAGTCTGGTCACAAGTCTTCTGCTTTAGCTTTCCAATTGCACTGCATCCTTATGCCTGCTCTTGTTCAGTTATTGTTGGGAATTTTGTCATTAATGTCAAAAGAAATCTGTGTTGACTATAGCTGTGGAGAACAAACTTGGTGTTGCCCAAGAGGGTTTTTAAATTTTATTTTCCTCTCTTGGAAATCTCTTGTTGGCTTGTGCCTTCACCCCTTCCTGCTTTCGTAATCTAGAAGGTCATTGCAGCCTTGTGCTCCCTAGACTAAAATTGCATTTTCTTCATCGTGTTCTAATGGTCAGAGCCTGTGCGTGCAGAACCGCAGGCAGCTAATGCCTCTCCTTCTCAGGGTGAAGAAGTAGTTCCAGTCGTGTATTGTTGTTTTGAGAAATTCTGAAGCTTTTCTTATAGACTTTCTTTTAAGTGTTGGCCTTCCAGTTCACCTTCTGTTAACTTTTTGGTTTTGGCATGTGATAAAGATACAAGTTATTTCTGTTAACTGTAATATAAGAAAAATCCCTCAGTGGGTAATTAGAGCAGTAAGACTTCACCTTTCCTCAGACTGCAGGCTACCCTCTGTAGTAGAGCTCGGGGCTTCTGTAGTGTATCCTATTATTGCACAATAGAGATGTGAGATGTGTACAAAATAGCCATAGTTCTCCGTGCAGTATGTGCAAATCTGACCGGACTGATTCCACTGTTCCTTTTTTTTTTTCTGTCAGTGTGTTTTTTGCCTCTTTCTGTCAAAATTGTGGGGTAGATGTTGGATGCTGTGGTGTCTGAGGTACTGGATTAGAGGAGCTGACTGTGAATCTGGCTTCTCCTGCTTTTCTTACAGCTTCCAGAGCATTACTAAAAGGTCAGGATTATAAGGAGTGCTTAAGTCCTCTCTGTGCACAACCACTGTTCATATTCTGAGGACTTGTGAATATAGACCCTGGAATAAATGAGATGCTTAGTAAAAGGAACCCAAGTGTAGTGAATATTCCACCCAACCTGATGAGGATACTTCATCCTGCAAATCACCTTCATCCTGCAAGTAACTGTATGATTCTAATATAGAGGCCCCAGAAGCTCAGTAGTGAGTGCTGTAAAGATGTATAGTTTGAGAAACATCTTTGAGCTGGCCTGCTGTTTACACATAAAGTAAAGCAAGTATAAGTAGATAATGAAATGGAAGCTTCACAGTGATTAGAAGATCAGAACTGGAAATGGATGTCATGAATTCCTAAATGCTGAAGCGTAGACCTCTAGCAACTAGGTCCCTTCAGCTGCTGCTGTGAAAGACGGGCAGTCTGAAATTTCTTAATAGAAATAAAGTTCTTTGAGTTTGATCTTGAGTGCTCTCCTACCCATTCAGTTAAGGGACTGTCACTAAGATGTTACACCAACTTCCAATTATCCTGCAGGTTTCATTTATTCTGAAAAAGGTTCTGCAGTGCTGTGCTCTGGGGAGCCTGTGACCATCCTTGAGAAACTGTGTTTCTCTGCTGACACGGCACTCCTGGCTGTGCTTGCAGGGGGGTTTCTGCTTCCATTTTTAGCTCATGGTGGACAGTTGCAGCAGTCTTTATGGTAACGGTAAACTGGGGGAGAGTTCTATCCCACACGCTGCTTTGTGCGGGTCCACTTTGGCTTGCGGCAGTGGGAACTGAATTTCAGAGCTCTCCCCTGCAAATAGGAACAAGAAGAATCAAGTTGTCCTCATTTACCTCCACCTCCCCTGCATGGGATAAAGATCACCTTACACCTTCTGTATTAGAAAGGCACATCAAAGAATATCTTTATTACTGTCTGTTAGTTGTGGACCTATGAATGAAGGAAGTGAAGACATATGTATGAGGCATAGGATCCTGAGTTGTTAGGATGACAGGGAGAAGATGATTAGGAGGTGTCTGAGGGAGAAATAACTGGAACTGGGAGTCTTGTGACTGCATCTCTAGCCTCTGCTGGACAGGGCAGCATGGGCTGAAGCCTCTTGGTTTTATTGCCTTATGACTTTATTCTGCCTGGCCTGTGAGGGCAGCTAGAAGCGGCTGACCTCTGCCCAGCTCTGGAAATGAACTGCATCTTCTGCTGCAGGAGGCTGTGACACAGTACTGATTGTCCTCGCAGACAGCCCCTGGAGAACCTGCTCTGGACTTC
This sequence comes from Ceryle rudis, assembly GCA_033439905.1. Classification (NCBI taxonomy): domain Eukaryota; kingdom Metazoa; phylum Chordata; class Aves; order Coraciiformes; family Cerylidae; genus Ceryle; species Ceryle rudis. Next base: position 43,609 of record JAAGNO010013538.1, on the reverse strand, counting down.
AGAAATGCCTACCATGGCCTGCAGAGTGGCTTGGCCGTCTTTGAGAGTAACATCAGGACAGGACAAAATGAGGGGGGGAGTCTTGAACCTTTTGAAGGCTAGATGACTTTGGACGGGCATTGATCTCCTTCCTGCTGCTCAGGCCTGTTCTTGTAAGAGGAAACTCCCTTTTTTTTCTCTCACAGTTTTTGTATGTGCGTACGTGAGGCTTATGCTGCCAGCAGGCTGAGAGCTTCAATTAGTGTTTTCAGAATCATCATGTTTAATTGGAGATGGCTATTTCCCAGGATGATGTCTGCTTGTGAATAAAATTCTGGGACTTGGCAATGCACTGACCGTGGATCTAACTCTGTTCTCTTTGCAAGCTTGCAAGTTTTACTAATGACTTCCAGTGGGAGAAGAGCTGTCCTCTTTGCAATGAGTGCTTTTGAAGACTTTGCCTCCATTTCCTCCCTCACTGCATATTCTAAATAATTATTTCTCTTGTTCTGCTGCCTGTTTATGCATCTGTAGTAAGAGGACTCAATTTTGCTTTTCCTTCATGCTACTCTCAAAAAGTGTCAAACGGCGGCACAGAATTGTTTCAGCAATTCCTCTTTGAGGAGTCCTTTAGAGGGCACCTTTTGACATTAAAGAGACTTGTTAATTAAAAAGCCGTGGTTATTGTCACGTCACATCAGCTGAGCTTGTGGATGTAATGCAGACAGGAGAGCAGCCAGCAAAGTGATTCCTGTGCCCCTCCACTACAGGCAACAGAAGTTAGGGAGACTGCATGCCACTGGAAGAGCATGAGTCAATAGAGGATTATTTTCTGGAAGTGCCTTTTCCTTGAATTTTACATTGTGGTCATAAAATTAATATTTGAAATGTCTAAGAAATTTATCCCAGCTAAAAGAACATTCCTTCTGAATAAAAGCTAACAGCCTGTGGTTGCTTTTAACTCCCCACTTCTGAGCTAGGGTAACACTGGGTGTGCTATACATATGGGCTCCACAAAGAGCCATCTCCCCACATTGTCATGTTATTTACTGTTTAATGCCTTCTGAGAACTGTGGTGGTTAGCAAGCTACTTGAGGACTCCATCCCTCTCAGGGGTGGATACTTGACTTTGTTAATTTTGAAATGATTGGTTTTCTTCACATCATCTTTTTTATTCCTTTTTTCTTTTCCCCCTGAAACAGTCTGTAGTTTGTGTCTCTGCAATCAGGGTGCAGAGAGGGAGATGCTGTCCCACTGTTCTCACACCATGACTACAGTGATTGAAACTTCTGTCTGATCTGTCCTAATTTTTACTTGCATTGTTAGGCACTTGCAGTTCTCAGAGTCTCTGACATGCCTTAGGAGAACCAACTCGGTGATTTTAGTTGTGTAGTATTGAACCTGCTGTTTTTCAAAGTCAGTCTGAGGTTGCATTAATTTCCTGAGCATCATCTGCTGTTAACATACTGTCTCTAGTGGGAAGTGGTCATTTTGTAATGCAATAGTTTTAGAAAACAAGAAATGTATTTTCCATAATTATATCTAAATTTCTGCTTCTTCAGCCCTGTGACTTCGCTTGTCAGATCTGAAGAAAATCAATCTATCTCCTGACTCCCTGTGGTGATTTTTAGCTAAGTGTGTTTTATCTGAATGTGCATACATATGCTGGGGAACAAAAGACAGGCCCAGGTACCTAAGATAAAGGCTCTTTGGGGATTTGGGCTGAATTACAGAGGAGTGTGAAGTAAGTATCTGGTTGTTAGCCATTTGTAGAGCTTTAAAAACATACACGCTTGAGTCTGAGATGTGGAACTTGTTTTCTGGTCTAGAGATTTGTTCTCTGCAAGTCATTCAGACCTCATCTGAATTCTGACAGTGAGAAAACTCGGGCTTTGGTACTTAGTGTCTCAAGAGAGTTGCAGGAAGATGTCTTGGGCCAAATTTATCTCAAACCTTTCATCTGGTAACATAATAGCAGACAACCCCATGCTTTTTTACCAAATTTCCTGTCTGGGTGCAAATGTGCAGGGTAGCATTGCTTCTGTGTGCATCGTGGAATCTCTCTGCTCCTAGCTGCAGGGCTAGAAATATTATCATTATGTTCAATCTCTTCCAAAAAGCAGGAGGAAACCCCACCAGAGCAAAAAAAAAAACCCCAAACCACTGCATGATTCAGATACCCCAGTTTCTCTGAACTCACTGGCCTTTCTTTTTAAACATAAATCCATTTGTCCTGAACTTCAGCACGGGATTACAGTGACCGGAGAGCTTGGTGCTCACTGTGACTTGCCAGTTAATTGTCAAGCATTTAACAGCTGAGAATTGAGATGTGCAGCCTGCTTGGAAGGACAGTCTGTATGGGTCATCTTCTTTGAGCCTCTTCCTGGTGGGTGAGAAGTCATCCAGGAGGCTGTGGCTGCTCAGGGGGAACGTTGGTAGGGCCTGTGTTTGTTGGAAGCAGCCCTGTTTAAGTGAGCAGGTTGCAGAGGAGGAGGAATGGCTGCTGCATTGAATAAGTAGGGTTGAGAGCTGCTCATGGGTGGGATGACAGTAACAGGAGAACGGTTAGTTGCCCCTGCCTTCCCTCCCTCTTTGCAAGAGGAGTGAAACAAGAAGAAAGCTTAAACACCAGTAACTCCCGGAGGTTCCATGAAGCGGGCTTTTCACGGTGGATCTGAGACAGTTTTGTCCTGCCGTCTGGGCACAGAGCTGAGGTTCATCATGCAGACCTTCCCGAGTGCTGTGGTCTGGGAGAGTCCTGCTTCACATTCATCGTGCTTCCTCTACACCCTCTAAAACAGAGCCACATGCTGTAAAAGGTGTGATAGAGGCACGGCACCCCAACTTGTAGGCATGGGTTCTGCCAAAGCCTGGGAGAACAGTGTGCTGAGGGATCTGCAGGGAAGGATGGAGCCATCTGGGGGCAGAGGGGCCCTTGGTGCTGGTCTGCAGCAGCTGACTTTAAACTGGCAAAATAATAAAGGAAGGGTTAGGACACAGTTTGTTTTAGCACTAATTGTAGATGTTATTGTTAAAATCAGATTGCTGAACTGGCCACCTCTTGCAGAGTTGGGTATGTTCATTTGTACTCATCCCTTTCCCTCCTTTGATCCCTCACAGGATCTGACCAAACTATTTGAGGTTGTTCTGCCTTCAGTAGTGATTGCAGCAACATCCAGCAGTGTGGACTTGGGTCGTGGTGTATCCATTTCAGCTGAATTGATGCAGTTTGGGCTTCAGATACGATTTTAGGTCTCAGAATTAGAAGGCTGCATTTAAAAATGGCTTTGGTTGGAAATTATATGTATATGGTCAAATGAGAAATAAAATCAAAGGAAGTGTGTTCCCTTTGGTATTTGAAATATGCATGCATTACATAGAACTGGTTGGCCCAGGGCTCTGAATATGTCAGATATTTTTAGCGGGCTGTTTTAAAATTTGCGTGGTCTGGATCATGGTCTACCAGTATTTTCTGAGATTGCAGGAGTAGGGGAGTTTAAACTGAGAAGAGATGAGGTTGTTTAGGAGAGCCTAAACTAGTAGAGATCTGGTTTCTTGTCAGTAAAGAAATTTATAGTCTGAGCCTGAAATGGCTGTAATGTGTTCTTGGGTGTAACTCTGACGTTAACGTGTATTATTACAACTACCAGATTTCCCCTCTCGATTTCACTTTGAGGGGTGAAAATGAGCTCAAGGAAGCAAGAATGTGGTTGGGTTTGTGTGGATTGGTTTTGTTTGTTTCTTGGTTGGTTTTGGTTTGTTTTTTTTAGAATCAATGCAGCTGATTTTACTGAGGAGATTGAGGGACCCTTTTAATGTCTCTTGTCTCAAAAGGCAGAGCTGCAGTAGGAATGCAGCTGGTTATCTTTTCTTTTGCATTTAGAAGGTTGGCTCAATAGTTGCCACAGGACTGTTACCTCCTCTGTGTGGCTACGATGGACTGTAGTGGAGGATCTGTTCTTTTCCCTGTTCTGCTGTCCCTGCTTACTGCCGCTGACCTTTGTCACAGCTCTCAAGTGTCATTAGTGTCTGTGGATGAAAGGGGACTGCAGAATCGTTGTCTCTGTTATTTGGAGCTTCTCAGCATTGACCTATGGACAGTGTTCCCAACCCTGTGACCAACAGTGTTCCTGGGAATGTTGCCTGCTTTGCTATGTCCTCTGTCCTTTACTGTCTTCCGCGCTATTTTTTGTTCAGTGAGTCTACTCTAGCTTTGCATTTAATTCTTTGTAACCAAATTGTCAGAGCCTTATCAGCTTCTGTGCTGCTGTTGTCAGTCTCTCGAATCAGACTGCTCTTGGTACTGCTCTGCATTCTGCTGCAGGTATGGCAGCAGTTCATGAAAGGAAAACCTCAAGATTTGTGAGTTGGACTATTTGAAACCCAGCCTCCTCAATGGGTACAGTAAAATTCTGTTGTTGAAAGTCAGAGGAGGTTACATGCTGATGTAAACATTTGCTAGCTCCATACTTCAGAGCTTTTTCTCCAAACTAAGAAGTTCGGGCTGTTGTACACAGGTGAGAACTGAGGGCAGAAAGTGAGGGTAGCTGTCATACAGTGAGAATGTGGTCTTCCTCTGGGGTTTGCTCTTCTAGCCTTGTGCCGTGCGGGTGCAAAGCAAGATGTTTCCCACACCCTTGCAAACAGTAGACTCATGCAAGACGCGACAAGCGTGTAATGACTTCTCAGAGAGGCTTGGCAAGGAGGAAGGTAGATAGCAGTGGTGAAACTCGGTGTCTGGCAGGGCTGTTCCAGCTGCCTACGTGTTGTGCGTGTCGTATGCCTGGCCATGCCAGTGATTGTGCAGTCACGGAGGTGTGTTCCTGAAACTGTCCTTCAGCCCTTCCCTCCTCCCTGTGAGCTTTCCTCTGGTATTACTGCTGACAAACCACAGCCTGCAGAGGTGGTGGGAGTGAAGCCACAGGAGCAGTCTGAGCTGGCTGGGTTAGATTTTCTTTCAAAAGCGTCTGATAGCTTTGAAAGTCTGTATTTCCACCCAGCCCCAGATTCCAGATGTCTGTGGCTGCTGTGAGTGTGAGACACTTAGGTGGTTGAAGTTGAAAGTGTGCAGAGGGAAATCAGAGGCTCATTCCTGAGGCTTTTAGAGGAGAGAGGAAAAGGCAAAAAAGTCCCTGATAAATAGCATGATTTTCCCCTCCCCAGTTACCAGTTCCCAGGTGGCAGAATTACACTTGCACTGGGGATGATGCTTTCTGGCAAAGCTGGTGAGTGTACTTGTGCTGCTAATACTGGTGAAAGCATTGAATAGCTAAGATGTTGTTGAAGTTACACTGACAAATTAAGGAGAAACCTTCAGCGGGGGAGGAAGAAATCTTGGGTGTACTTCTCTCATAGAGCAGTTGCTGCACTTTGGTTTTCTCATCTCTCCAGTTTCGTTAAAACACTCAGACATATCTTAATGCTCAGCTGACTTCATTAGGACTGAAATCATGACGCTCATCACAGACTAAAAATGCAGCCAGGATGTCCATATGCTGAAACATCTCCAGGATATATGCAAGTGGAGGCTGGGGAATCAACAGTCCGCTGAAGTTTCCTCCATGTAGAAAAATCTTGTCAGGGAATTTGGTGATCCACTGTTTCCTTGCTTTCTATACAGTGGCTTAATCAAATGCTGAAATGACTGGTAAGCTTGGGGCATAGTGGGTTTTTTCCTAACTTTCTTGTAGTTGAAGGCAGTAGCAGGTTTTTCATGGAGTTTTTGGCTGTTGTTCAGTAAGTGCTAATGCTGTTAGTATCATCTTCGTTAATGTGTTGGCGTAATTGATGAGAGAACTCGGCTCCTTTCCTGTAGGCTTTCCTAAGGCTTTTCAGTACTTGGAGGACAGAAAGACCATATGGGTGGAGTTGAGGTTGCTGGTGGTGTCTGAGTACATATTGAGCTGCCTTGTGCACTGGAATATTTTATGTCACACTTTGGATTTTTAGGTCTTGGTTGCACAACGCTCAGGTATCCTCAGTGGACGTGGACTATATTAACAAGGATGGCAATGCAAGAAATTGGCTTATCTGTCCTCAGACTTGCCAGCTGTTAGCACATAACCCAGATGAGTTTCTCGCCAACAGTTGCTTCTCCCATCCCTGTGTTTCTACCACTGTCTTTCTTATCTAGGCAAGCTAGTAAGACACTTATCTTGGAGAGCCTGTGAGCACTTTCCTAGCAGACAACAACCACCAAGAGGAGCAAATGCTCTGAGATGCTTGTTGTCAATCTGGGGAAGCAGTGACATGTTTTGGCCAGGTCTCCAGTCAGACTGAAATTACTTGAAACTCTTCCAAGCCACAGCTTTTCACGTGAAGAAGCTGAGGTTTTGCCACCGAAGGTGTAACCTCGGGGCTGGTTGTTTCTCTATGTCGTTTTCAGACAGCAGAAGCCATCTGCTGCTGTTCGTGTATATCCTGGTGCACATATGGCTGAAGGATTCTGCCATGTCCTCTAGCAAAAGCCTATCTTGTGAGCAGCTGGAAGCTATACATAGAAAGGGTGTACCAACTCTCTGATAAACTTGCTAGAAGTAGGAAAGCTAATTAATCATTGATTGCCTCTGCAATTAATCAGTGCAGTAGAACTGAGAGCTCTGTGCTTCCAGCAGTCGTGGACACTGGAGATGCTATATAGCTTTCTAGCACCGTGGGGACAAAGTATAAGCTCTGGTTTAGAAATAGTGAAGCTGTAGTCTGAAGGTGGGCTTTTCAGGGCTTTTCATTCTTGGCACAGCTTTACTGCCATTTCCAATCCTTTTAGCTCAATCTGCTGACTCTCACAAATTTGAGTTACAGAAACAGATAGCACCTGTCCTCAGCTTTTGCTGTAGTGTCCCCATGAACCACAGACAGGCAAGAAAACACGAGAGCTGTCCTGGCAACCAGGCCTGTCACCATTTAGAGAAGGGCTTTCCATTTTTACCTGGATCTCATTCTTTGGTCCAATGTCTGTTTTGTGAAAAGAGCTAACAAACTTAAGACCAAAAGAAGTCAAACCTTGGTATGTCTGTTAGAGTTGAGATCCTGAGTTAAAGTGGACAGAAGAGAAATTAAAGTTGGATGTCCACCAGAGGTGAACGGATAAATGACTTCTGAGCATTGGTGCTGCTTGAGACAGCTGATGACTTCAGAAAGGAAAGATTGTGTCAGTGCATACTTCTTGGGACCTGTTTTGTTTGTTTTGAAAGCTTTATTTGAGCTTGAGATGCTGTATTGCATAATTCTTTAGTCCTTCTCTGTTGCTTTCAGGGTTTTGTTCTGCTTAGCTTTGTATGTAACTGTGCCTCTTAGGCTCCATTTGGCTGGTTTTATTAATCAGTTACTGAAGACACAGTGCTAAGGCTAAACTTCACCATTTGCACCCTTCAGCTCATGTAGTGATGCAGCTTTTCTAAGGAATGACTAACAGCGTTGTGATGCTCTGGAAATGAAAACAAATGTATACCGACCACTAAAGAACCTCATATTTTGGTGTGTGGAAGAGGTGGGAGGGCAACAAAGAACTAACTATCAAATGTTTTTGATAATACCACCCATACTGGCAGAGAGATGGTATATTCGGTGGCTTGGCAAGCCTGACAGCGAACTGGGACCCTTCTTGGACTGCCTGAGCAGTATCTGCCCCCAGGAGAAGGCTGGCTTTTTTCTGGCTCTGGAAGGAGACATACATGAGTGTGTAAAACTTAAACTGTTTGGCATTTACAGTTCAGGACTTTGTAGGCAAGCTGTGATTGACAGGGTCTTAGGAATACTGTGATGAGATGGGTGATACGTGTACATTTCTAAAGGCAAAGATCTTCATCTAGCAAGTCCAGCTGAGGCTGTACTCTGCTGCTTGGGTGAACAGTGCAGTCACTGAAGGCTTTCAGTGGCACGGGGCAGCCTTTCAAAACAAGGTGGTATTTATTAGTCCTCTGGGATGGCACATAGAGCAAGGTCAGGTTTGTGTTGCCAAATTCAACTTCAGATGGAGTATGTGGGGACTGAAGCAACCACGCTGGAGTTCTAAGCCTATTGGATGTTTTCTCTGTATTCCAGTGTGTGAAGCTCTTGTTATGTAGTCCTTGCCACAGCTTCCTGATACCTTGGGACACTTCTTTCTTCAGTTGTAGTACTGCTGTGGTCAGCGTCCTGCCTCCCCTTGCTCCTGATGCTGATCTTTTGGCCACTGGAGTCTTTTGTTGCCTCCCCAGGGTGCTCCAGTGGCTCCGGGACATCTCACAGTAGTCCTTCCACAGCAAATGAGATGTATACTTACTATGGCAAATACTGCTTTCCCGGAGAAGAAAGGAGCTTAGTTGTGCCTGCAGATAGCAAACCAGTCTGTGTTATGGATGGCCTCACCTTCCATGTTGCCACATTTGTCATTTTGTCAGACTTGTGTTATCCCCTGGAGTGTTTGGCAGGGTGCAGGGACTAGCTTTGGAAGAGGGGCAGGCTGGTGAGTTTGTGACCAGTTTTAAGAGCTCAGGCTCTCTGGATAATGGCCAGCCCCAGTGCACCCTGGCCAGCAAGCTTATAGCAAAGCAATGGGTTCACAGAATCATAGAACGGTCTGTGTTGGAAGGGACTTTTAAAGGTCATCTAGTCCAATCCCCCTGCAGTGAGCTACGTCTAGATTGCTCAGAGCCTTATCAAACCTGACCTTGAATGTCTCCAAGGATGGGGCTTCCACCACCTCCCTGGGCAATCTGTGCCAGGGTTCCACCACCCTCATAGGAAAGAACTTCTTCCTAATGTCCAATCTAAATCTACCCTTCTCTGGTTTAAAACCATTGCTTGTTGTCATGTTGCTGCATGCCCTTGTAAACAGCCTCTTTCCAGCTTTCTTGTAGGCCCCCTTCAGGCTATAAGGCTGCTATAAGGTCTTCCTGAAGCCTTCTCTTCTCCAGGCAGTTCCTTCAGCCTGTCTTTGTAGGAGAGGTGCTCCAGCCCTCTGATCATTGTGGCCCTCCTGGACCTGATCCAACAGGTCTGTGTCCTAATGAAGGCGCCAGAGCTGGACACAGTTCTCCAGGTAAAGTCTCACCAGAGCAGAGTAGAGCAGCAGAATCCCCTCTCTCGATCTTCTGGCCACGCTTCTTTTGATGTAACCCAGGATGTGATTGGTCTTCTGGGCTGCAAGTGCACATTCTTGATTCATGAGCAGCTTTTTGTCCACTAGCATCCCCAAGTCCCTTTCCACAGGGCAGTCCTCTATCACATCAGCCCCCAGCCTGGATTGATAATGAGGATATTGTGAATCAAAGAAATTCCCTGTGAAGATGAGGATGGCTTCAGCCCTCTCCTCTTTTGATGGTGAGGTCCTCTCCAGTAGGAGCTTTAGTTTTGGATCTTGAGTCCCGGTGCAGAAACTCACTTGTCTGAACTTAACTGGTGTATTGGGCACATGCAGTGGGTATTTTTTTGTGTTTCTGGCTGAGAGGAAGAGACCATAGCCACACATGCTTTTGAGATACTTTGTGTGTGGTTTGTGATTGAGCTTGACCAGCCGCTGATAGTTTAGGGCTCATAGGTTGCCAAGCAGTGCTACAGGTAGATGCTTATGGGCCCAAGTGTAGCAATTGCACGTGTAAATTGAGTTACAACCCTCAGAACCTCTCTGTCTTTGCATAGGCTTGGCAGTGGGACTAGATGAAAGTAGTCCTGCTGCAAGGCAAAGGGTGTTACTAGATGGCAGGGCTAAAGGATGCTGGATGGCCCGCAGGCCCTGTTCTCAAGCCTTCCTGGATGTTTGTGTGCTTATTACTTGTAAACTGCACCTCCAATGCCATTAATTGTTTTGAGTGAAAAGCAGCATGTGTTCAGGTAGCATTTTACTGCATATTTAAATAATTGTCACCTTTCTCTTTCATAACATCCATTAGGAATTCCTCTCATTCTCATTTTCTGCCTCCCAGACTTAGAAAACAAGCCCTCCTACGGGTGCCTTCCTCTTAAATTCATTCAAGACGTTTAGATTGATTGGTATGCAGCTTTTAGTGCTAAGTATATTAATGATTTCTGGATGCCCTTGATGTGGGGTATGATTTTCATAGAGTGACATGGAACTGACCTTCCCTTGTGTGGCAGGCAAGTGAGACTTTAAATTAAACTGATTACTGCCTTGCAGTTTACAGAGTGAAGTCTTTCTTCTTCCACCTGATACACTTCTGTGTATTCAGGGAAGAAAAAAGAAAACCAACTTCGCTTCTGTCTGGCTTGTGGGGAGTTTTTTTCTGTCGGTTGTGTGGCATTTTCAATGTTTTTCTGCAAAACAAGACTTTCATGTCCATTTGTAAAAATTCTGTAATGAATAAGATTTGGTTGTTGATGTTGTAAGGGTAGTTGTCAAACCTACTTCAGTTGCCTAATCTAATGTAGTAATGAAAAGTCAATTGTGGGTCGTCTTCTAGAGGTTTGAGTGATTTTTTAATTTATTTATTTATTTTAATTTTTAAATTGTCTGCTCTTATTCCTTCCCAAGGCCTTCTTGCTTTGCTTCCATTCTATGGGACTGTTTAATGAGTGTTAGACAGTAGTTCAAGCCTGTTCTAACCTTAACATGGAAGGTGTAGCACGTGATCTCGCACACTGAGGAATAAAGCAAGGGGTGGATGGGTTGATGCACTTTGTGGATGACTTGTCTTCATTGGATGTGAGCTGGGGAAGGTCAAATGCTTTACAGGGTCTGCCAACTTCTGGGTCCTGGCTGATCCCTGAATCAAAACTGAGTGAGAACCTCAAATCTGGGAAGTCTGGTTATTTTTAAATGATCTGATAGGTTTTGCTGTATCTGTGAGGCTGTAGACAGTCATTGTGCTTGGGAAGATGTACCTGCCTTTCTCCTGCTATTTGCAGACAAGGCCTTCAGAAGAGCTCAGCAGCTACATCTTTTCAGTAAAACCTGGTGCTTTCCCTCTTGTAGGAAAGGTTTTAAAACTAAACTGGGGATTAGTGCACCCATCTGAATGGCTTTGAGTACAGGCTTGCCCAGACCTGATGTCTACATGTCAATGTGAGATGAATCCTCTGTGACCAGAGAGGTTTTCCATTTTCCCCAGAGCAAATCGGAGCCCTGGCCGGGCAGCACATCGTGCACGTGGCCTGCGGGGAGTCTCACAGCATCGCGCTCAGTGACCAGGGCCAGCTCTTCTCCTGGGGCGCTGGTAGCGACGGACAGTTGGGGCTCACCACTGTAGAAGACGCAGTGACGGTACCCAGGTAAACTTTTAAGATTGGGTTTTCCTTAAGGCAGCATCAAGGGTTGCTCATCTTCCAGCCTGGGGTCAGTGCTTTCTCTGAGGGGCAGTAACTGGGCACTTACCACATAGGGATGTAAGGGTGATTCTTCCTCCTCTTTTTCCATACTGTACTGGTGCTCCCTGAGGCCCCCCTGGGACTCGGACAAGTCCTGAGGAGTTTTGGGCAGGACAGGCTGTCTGCCCGTGACTGCTTGGGGCACCAAAAAGAAAATCTGAGCGTGCTTGGCTTTCTCAAAGAAAAATGCCATTCTGTTTTGTACAGAGCAAGGAGGTGCATGAGGAAGGAAGAGTTTCAAAACATTAATATTTGAGCTGAAGGGCTCTGTGGCAAGACAGTCCTTAACTTGCAAGTGGCTATGATATCAGAGAGACAGGCTCAAATGTCAGTGTGGTAGTACCATTTTAGAAATAACATTCTTGTGAAATAACTTGAACCTTTTATGTGCTATTCCCTGTGCAAAGCACTGAAGAGGTTTTGGTGCTGTAACTCATAGGAACTGCTAGGCCCTGACAATGTGAAAAATGTCAATGCCTGAAAAAGAATTGTGAGAAACACAGGAAGAAACAGCTATTTTCACTGTTTCCAGATGGCTGGATCCAGTGTTACAGCAGGAAACGTAGTTGGACTTAGTAGTCAGTGTCTGAAGGTTTCCACAGATTTGCATCTATGTATCACTGTGAAGACTGCTCATCAGCCTCAAAAACGCAGGGTGTGTGGATGTGCAGAACAAATACCTGAATGGAAAGCATAATTTTGACCTAAGGTGATGATATATTTGTGGACACGTGCTCTAAAATAGTGTTGTTTTCTTTAGGTTGATAAAGAAATTGAACCAACAGACGATACTGCAGGTTTCCTGTGGAAATTGGCATTGCCTGGCTTTGGCAGCAGGTACTAGAACATTCATTATTCATTACCAAGATTTGTTCTGTTATTTTGAACGGAGTCCAAGATTGTGTATTTGTATTGTCTCCCTTGCCCAGCTGCTTTCAGGGATCAATAGGAGATTATAAAATGGAGCAGGTACCATCAATATTGAAGAAGAGATTTGCCAGTACTGTCAGGAAAAATGTGACACAGTAGCCACCCACTGTCCACTGGTGAATGATGTTAGAAACACTTAAAACTATTCCGTCCTACTGTAGAAAAATGTGTGTAATTAATTTCTCTGTGTTGAAATTATCCTTGGCTATTACTCCTCTGTATGCAGCATGTGGACCCTTCTTTGTTAAGCTGTTTAATTTATAGCAGTCTGATGTTGTTGCCATTCTTTCTTTCCTTGTTTCAGATGGCCAGTTCTTCACATGGGGGCAGAACAGCTACGGTCAACTGGGCTTGGGCAAAGAATGTCCCTCCCAAGCCAGTCCACAACGTGTCAAGTCTCTTGATGGGATCCCTTTGGCTCAGGTTGCTGCGGGTGGAGCCCACAGCTTTGCCCTCTCTCTCTCAGGAGCTGTGTTTGGCTGGGGGAAGAACAGCTCAGGACAGCTGGGACTAAGTGATGAACGAGGTATTAAAATTATGCTCCTAGGTGAAAGAAAGATGGACTTTTTTGGCCTAGTGTCTCCAGTATATTTTTACTGAGCAGATGGGTAACCTTCAGCAACCCCTCATGGGAGGAGAGGACAAAGGAACAGTCTCTGATGGACTCTGGAGGCCTTTCCTACTTAGTAGGAACAGAAATGCTTTTTTCCCTTGTGGATGTTAGTGGAAGTGAAAGTCAAAAAGAAAGGTCTTTCAGATATTGAGTGTCAGCACTCAGGCCTTGAAGGAAGAGCTCATATTCTTTCTTCCTCTCCTCAAAAATGCTTTGTCCATGTTTTGTGGAGCAAAGGCTCTCCCTGCAGATTATCAGGCTGAACCCATCCCCTGGTTTGCCAACACATTTGTGACTGGTGAGCATCTTGTATGCTACAAAATAATGGCAACGCAGAGTATCTCAGTGCTGTAAAATGTTGTCTAGTTTATTTGCTACGTAGGTTTCCGTATACAGGGCCAATGTTAGTTTTTTTTCAGGTGGTCATATTCAGTGAAGCCTAGCCATCAAAAAACTTCAGGATAGGTTATAAATGAGGCTGAAGAGTGGCTATGACATGACTACTAGTCTGAAACACTCAGGTCTCCTCTGCTTGTTGTTAACACATTCTTAACTTTTTGCAAAAGCATCGAATTGACCACTTTATTGTTTTCCGCATAATAGCTGAGTAGCTTTAACTATCTAGGCAAGTTACTGAGTGTGGATGTGATACCTACCATACACAGGTATTTATTTGGTATGAGGGGGTTCGTGAGGTGCATATGTTTGTAAATGTTACGTTACATAATGTAGTGGCATATAAACTCTATGTTACATGAGGAAGCGTTGCCTCATGTTTTGTGTACTTGTATATAAGTATATTCCATCATACATTCTGTAATGGACTGATGCATTTTGAGAACCCACCCTACCTGACAGACTGAGAGTTGGGGTTGTTCAGTCTGGGGAAGAGAAGGCTCTGAGGAGACCTTATTGTGGTCTTCCAGTACCTTAAGGGGCCTACAAGAAAGCTGGGAAGGGGCTTTTTAGGCTGTCGGGCAGTGATAGGACTGGAGGGAATGGATTAAAACTAGAGAGAGGTCGATTCAGGTCA